>JAEIFS010000353.1:0-38981 GCA_018904165.1 Zaprionus camerounensis
TTATTAAATATTATGCACGGGCCTCACATAAACCTATGAAATTTATATTTGGTGAAGGCAAAGGATTACCTCAAATGTCATCAGCCAGAGTTCAAAGGTGGGCATTTTTGTTATCAGGATTCAATTATACTATTGAATATATAAATGGAAAAGTCAATGAAGCTGATGAACTATCCAGAATTCCACAGTATGAATCAAAAGAAGAAGCAGTCGAAAATAATTTCATAAACTATACTGAACAGCACAATTACTTGAATTTAACTTTTAAAGAAATTGCAAAAGAAACCAGACGAGATCATGTTTGAAAAGAAGGAAAAATTAATGAATTAATAGGAAAAGAATATGAATCATATAAAAACAAATCATGTGAATTGTCAGTTGAATATGATTGCATTCTTTGGGGATAGAGAACTGTCGTTCCGAAGAAACTTCAACAATCAGTTTTGAATGAATTACACAGATCGCATATGGGCATAGTCAAAACAAAAGGCTTAGCAAGATCGTACATTTTGTGGCCCAACATAGATCAGGATATAGAGAAAATGGTCAAAAATTGTATTGACTGCCAAGAAATTAGCTTAAGCCCTGAAAAATTTTCACTAATGCCATGGGAACCAACACAATCAGCTTGGAGCAGAATACATGTAGATTTTGCTGGACCGATCAACAATTATTATCTGTTAGTTGTTATAGATTCATTTACAAAATGGGTAGAAGTCATTAAGACAAAAGAAATAACTTCTGCATTTACAATCAAAGCACTGAGGGAAATATTTTGGCGATACGGACTAGTAGACACACTTGTCAGCGACAATGGTAGACAATTTACTTCAGAAGAATTTAGAAATTTTGTAAACAAAAATGGTATTTATCACATACTAACTGCACCGGAACATCCCGCATCAAATGGTCAAGCAGAAAATTTTGTTACGACTATAAAGAAATCATTAATAGCATCATTAAGTTGTAATAGATCGCAATGTTTTGATACAGCACTATACCAATTGCTTTTCGATTATAGAAATTGTAAACACTGTACTACAGGAGTGCATCTAAACTTTTCTTTGGAAGATCATTGAAATCAAGATTTAGTTTGCTCAAACCACCTTTAGTTAGAAATAGAGTCATTCAAAGTCAAAATAAAAATATTGAAAATTACAAGGGTAACAGGAAAGTAAATTTTGAAGCAAATGAACCTGTATTTATTCGCGATTATAGAGATCCATATAAAGCAAAATGGACAGAAGCAAAGATTAAACATAAACTTGGTGCTAGATCTTACATATGTATTAACAATCACAATAACAAAGAAATAAAAAGACATTGTAATCAAATGCGTAAAAAATCACTTGTTGATAAACAAAATTTTGAAAAACTTGGTGATGGAGATATGGCTAACAATAATGAAAATAATACAAACAATAATGTAGCTAAAGATAATGCAAATATTACAAACACAAATGAAAATATTGTAAATGAAAATGAAAATTTAGTAAATAATGATGAAAATGTAACCAATGAACATTGTAGAGAAAACAAAATGAAATTAAGACCACGTAAAGATGGTAAAGTAGAAAAAAAACATTGTACTTAAATGAAATGCATAAATACAAGAATAAAATAAGCACACCAACGCTCATCCTAAATGAAATATAGATAATTGTAATAAAAGCTTAAGTGATGGCGTGTTGGATATCGTTTCATCGATGTTACCAATCATCGATAAACGAGCAGATACAGAACTAGATCATAAGAATGATTCACATGTATGAACATAAGAATAATATGTAAAGCTAATTAAGATCAGTCATGAATAAACAAGCGTGCAAGACACTACAGTTATTATGAAAGTTTGGTGCGAAATAGAATTTGAATTAAAAAAAATTTTTCTTTTTAATATTTTGTTCAATGGTTTGTAAAAAAATTGTTGTATTTAAGTTATTGAAAAGAATGCAATGAAAACCAAAAGCTGGTTTTACCCTTCTACCTTGGAGAGTCCTTTGTTTAGGATTCGCAAGATTGGGTTTTGTTATACTACTCGTTGAAAAGATTTTCTTTATTTATTTAGTTGTAGACTGAGTGGTGGAGTTTATTTAGTTATCGCTTTACGCCTTTTTATTTCGTTATAGTAGAAAATTTTGTATTAATTTTGATATATATTTTTTTTAGAAAGATTTTTTATCTAGTCATTGCTTCCTTTTAGCACTCACTTTCACTTTGTTTTTGCTTAAACTTTATTTTGGTTAGTGTGTTTATTTTACTTATTCACTAGCTTACATTATTTGAATGATGCGGCTACTCCTCCTGATGGTCCGGATGTTGTCCTGTTCGCTTCCTACTTGGGATCCTGCGACGCACACAAAATATAGGACGTCCTGCGGGCGTACCTGACATGACTTGTAGACCGACAAATCAGCAAAATTTAATTTGCCAATCCTGTGTTGCTTTCCGATTTCCAAATTAATGGAAAGAGTCACTTCGGATAACAACTGGGTTTTGTTCTTGGGCCAGTGCAGTAGCACAAACATTTTTATTTTTTGGACTAAACTGAACTTAATCACTTTTTCCTCCCACTGGTCCCTGCTCGGGCTCCAATTATTTTCCGTTTAATTAAAAACTCAGAAACTTTATATCTTTGTGGTTTTATTCAACTCCAAATTGTGACTGAACAGAAAATATCTTAGAATACCCTAAGCTAGCTGTGGGTGTTAGGCAGCGACGCGGCAGAGCGTCGGTTTGAACTGACCCTGATCTGCAATGTCAGCAATTTGTCGTCTAGGGCCGAAAGTGCGCACGCAAGACAAACTGCGGACGCTGTTAATGGCATTTGCGACGTTTTAAACGGATGTTTAGTTTATTGAACTGAACAGTGTATTACAATGTCGCAGTTCTTCAGTTGGATCGGCGGATGTTTAGTTTATTGAACTGAACAATGGTGCAATATTTTGTTATTTATTATTTTAGGCAATTCTTGTTAAATGTTTTGTATTTTTTAATAGCTGTAATTTTATTATTTATTGATTCGTTGGCTGTTTATATTGTTTTGTATTAACTATAGTTAACTTATATTAACACATGCTAAATACGACATACGGCGGGCAGCTAAGCCGACAGCGTTAGGAACGTTATTTCCTCTTCGAAGATATTAATAAAAGAGACCTTTTTTTATTCAACTCTAATTAAGTCACAATGTCACTTATAACTTTTTCACATTTGTATAATAAACTGTAGATCTTCGTATCATATGTTGTTTTGTATGTATTATGCGTATTACATGCAAAATTAATACTTCCGGTTTCAAGATGCTGTTTCACTAAAATTATTTTTAAAAAGAAATAATTTTAATAAATACTTGGCTAAAAAGAAATCCTCCTTAAGCCCTTCGGTTGGGCTCTAATTACTTTCTGTAATTGGTTAATTGGAGTAGGATCTGTGACTTTTCCATACCTCTCGGGCCCACGTTGGGCGCCAATTATTTTCTACCCTATGTAGCGTGTGGAATTGCTGTAGTGTATATACCACTAGTATTGATTATATGCTAGGCTAAGAAGGTTCGTGCACTTCTGGCTTCTCTCTGGTCTAAGCTAGCCGGATGGGGTGTGGGTTCTTTTCTTGGCTAAACATATACGCGCTACGGGAAAAATAATGATTAAGTGCACTACGGAAATGAAAATCGACAACTAAATTGCATTCAAATAAACCACGCTGTTAATGGATGCTATATGCTGGTGTAGCATATCTACCCTGCCAACATAGTAAATGATTGGGTATAACTTAGCGTCAATACATTGTGACACTTTGCCATAATATAATAAATACAAATATACAAATACCCAAAGACATGCAGACATGTTAACCAAAGCGTTAGACAAACAAAAATTTTTAAGGAATAGAGATGCTCTTAAGTTAATGTAATGAAAGATAAAATCAAGACAACAAATTTAAGAGGCGTGTTGGAATAAATGTGTATGTCTTGATCTGCAATGTTAATTTTTAACAGAGCTGTTCTGAAAAAGCATAGTGTAGTGTTGAATAACATAATGAAGTCAATTGTCCGCTTGCTCATAAGTTGTAAAGAAGACAGCACATTAATTAAATAAATATTCTATATTAAAATAAACAAATCCAGTTTATTATCAACAGGTATTAAATAGAATAGATAATGTGACCAAACAAAAATGGGAAGAGCAGCAACCTTTGTGGTCCGATTTTAAAAGGGTATTGAACCGTCGATATCAGCATCTAACTGCTGAAGAATCGACAAAGCCAAAATCGGAAAAAGTAGTTCCAAACAGGCAGCATAATCAAAGTTCATTTGCCTGCTCTTCAACAACCAATCAGACCTGCAGTTATTGCAATTCAAATGACCATTTAATCGAAACTTGTAGTCCGTTCGCTCGTCTCTCCGTCATGCAGAAATTTGAGTTTACAAAGTCCGCATCGTTATGCATAAATTGTCTCAAAAAGGGTCACACTGTTGTAAAATGCAAAGCTAAAAAATGTCGAGTTTGTGGTCGCTCGCATCATCAATTATTGCATAGATACACAGTGACTGAAAAGAATATTTCTCCTCCTCCAAGCCAAGATCACCCTTCCACCACGCATTCTATGCATGCGTCAGCGTTGGATAGGGTAATTCTTGCAACGTCGATCGTAAGCGTCCGAACTAGAAGTGGAAATCACATTTTGGCCCGAGCAGTTCTTGACTGTGGGTCAAAAACCAACTTCGTAACTGAAGATTTAGCTCAACGCTTACAGATCCGCAAAGAAGAGTCATGTATTAACTGTATTATTATGTATTGGTATTGGTGTAACCAATTCTCAAGTCAGGAATAAAATACATACGGTGGTGAAGTCGCGAATAACTCGTAGTGAGTTCGCGTTTGATTTTTGGGTATTAAAATAAATTTCTGGGTATCACCCAGACCAGTCAGTCAACGTCAGCGACTGGAAAATCCCAAAGAACCTACCGTTAGCAGACCCATATTTTTATAAACCCCAACGAATAGATATGCTAATAGGGGCAGAGTCATTTTTCGAGCTGTTGTCCGTCGGTCAGATAAAGCAAGGTCCGGAGTATCCGATTCTGCAAAAAACCCTTCTTGGCTGGTTTGTAGCTGGAAAATATGCTCCAAAGAGTCCAGCTCCCCAAGGTACTGCGTCAACGTTAAGTTGCCAAGAAGAATTGCTTGTCTCGATAGATAACACGCTGCAGAAGTTTTGGTCACTAGAGGAATTGCCATCTACTATTAAAATATGGTCGCCAGAGCAACAGCTCTGTGAAGACCTCTACAGGAAGACTACTCAGATTCTGCTCTCGGGTCGCTTTGAAGTTAGACTGCCGTTTAAATCAGACCCAAACGTTTTAGGCAACTAGTTCGAGGTTGCAAAACGGCGTTTCTTGTCGCTTGAAAAAACCCGTAAAATGATCACTCCCTAGAGCTTCAGATGTCGATGACATGTTAACTGGTGCTGCATGTATAGATGAACTTAAGACAATTAAGTCTGAAGTTACTCAGGTTCTTCAAACAGCAGGTTTTGAATTGAGCAAGTGGTTTTCAAACTCAAACTGGTCCAAAGAAGCTACATGGCGACATGTACCAACAAAACAAAACCCAGCAGATGTAGTATCAAGAGATTGCGACATTGACGACTTGAAGGAGTCAATCTGGTTTGGTGGACCATCGTTTTTGAAGAACGAAGCTGAAGATTGGCCCGTTAATCTGCACCTAGAGCTGTCAAGGGAGATGATGGAGCTGGAGAAAAGAAAAACAGCAATTGGACTGGCCGCTGCCGTAATTAAATCGGATCTAGTGGACATCATCGAGGGATTCTCGTCACACCTCAAACTGCTAAGGCTATTAGTTTATATGTTCCGCTTCAGAGCTAAATGCAAAAATAGGAATGCCCAAAAAATGCCCAAAGATTCCATCACCAACGGAATATAAAGAAGCCTTTTTAAAAATTATCGAAGTTGTTCAATGTCACGAATTTGATGATGACATTAAAAGAGTTCGCAAGGGATCCAAGCTTGGCCCTTGTCTTCAGCGATTAAATCCATTTATTCACGAAGACAAGGGAACTTGGTGTAAGTTCTCGTTGTTGAGAGTTAGGGGGCGACTAGCAACTGCTCCTATATCGTATGATGCCAAGTTTCCATTGTTGTTGACTAAACGCTCTCAATTTGTACAGAGCTATGTCCGAAATTTGCATCAAACCAATTTTCATGTTGGCCCACGAGCACTTGTGAGTATCCTTTGGGAGCGTATTTGGATAGTTAACGCTCAGGAGGTCTGCAGTCAGGCAGTTCGTTCATGCATTAGATGTTTCAAATGCAAACCGCGACTTCTGACTCAAATAATGAGGAATTTACCCGCAGACCGACTCCGTGCTCTCCGCCCCTTTAACATCTGTCGCATTGACTTTTGTGGCCCAGTGTACACGACACTTAAAATCCGTGGTAGGCCCCCTTATAAGTCCTACATAGCGCTGTTCGTGTGTTTTGCGTCCAAGGCAGTTCATTTAGAAGTTGTTTCCGATCTATCCACTGACTCCTTTTTATTATGTTTTCAAAGGTTTGTTGGTCGCCGAGGATGTCCGAAGATCGTTCACTGCGACAACGCGACGAACTTCGTCGGAGCGAGTTGCCACTTCGACGATCTGCGACGGAAGATCGAGGAGCAAAAGGACGCAATTCGCGAATTCGCATCAAAAAGCGGATGCGAATTTGCGTGCACACCGCCACGAGCACCACACATGGGAGGGCTCTGGGAGGCAGGTGTGAGAACTGCAAAGCACCTACTCCTACGAGCGGTGGGCAGCGCGCAGCTAACAGCGGAGGAGCTGCAAACAGTCCTCGTCGGCGTCGAGGCGATGCTGAACTCGAGGCCACTCGGACCAATCAGCCAGGACCCCAGCGACGGAGAGGCCCTAACCCCAGGGCACCTGCTGACAGGCGGGTTACTACTCGCCCCACCAGCAATCCGGACCCCGGACCAGACGGGTCTCAATTGCTTGCGGCGATGGCGACTTGGCTCGTCAGTCAGGCAAATGTTCTGGCAGCCATGGTCCCGCGAATATGTCCTGGGGCTTCAAATCCGGGGCAAGTGGCAGCAGCAGCAGCCCAACGTCAAAGAGGGCACACTCGTGGTCGTCGCAGAAGACAATCTTCCTCCGCAACAGTGGCCCCTCTGCAGGATCGTGGCAACTCACACAGGGCAGGACGGCATGGTCAGGGTCGTCGATCTTAGAACCAGCGAAGGAAGAGTGTACAGACGGGCCATTCATAAACTGGCTCCATTACCGGTTGCTTGAAGCCTCACAGGCCTTCAACGGGGCCGGTGTTAAATTAAGTTAGTTATAAAAAAGAAAAAATTGAAGTGTAGTGTAAATTAGTTTAGGGCGGAGCGGGAGTGCAATAAGGTTCTCTCTTCTCTTGTTTTGAATTCGCCCCGTTTCGCCGCCGTAGTTAAGCTAGGCTAAGCAATGAAGTACTCGCTAATTATATATTGAAACGAACGCACGTCTCTTTTTTCGTCTTCGCTAAATTACAGCCACCCAAGTTTTCGCTAAAAAATAATTAAATTAGATAAACGCATCTAAATTTTCATCATTCTCTACGTAAGCGTCGTTTTTCGTGGACGAGTTGCTCGATTTGTACGTTAATCTTATTCGGATTAAGGTGTTGCAGTACGAGCTGCTGCCGTAAGAATGGATTCCAGTGTACCTATGCAGCTTTCAATATCAGATTGAATGTTGAGTTTTGGGTTTAGCTCAATGTGTGTACTTATATATTTTTTATATCTGAGCCAGGTTGTTTTATGTGAAGTCAATCTGTCGGGTGGTTTTACATTTTCTACGTACCGGCGGAGGTGAATTAGAACAGGCGAGTAATCAGATAACAGTTCTAGCAGACATTCAGCTCTAACCAGACTGCGGGAAATATTTTTCGTAACTGCAAAGTCGATCAAGGCAGGCAGCCTATAAGAGGTCTGATGGCCACTATGTAGGACTCCCAGGAGAAACATGGTCAAGTTTATTAGTGGCTGTTATTATAGTCTTGTAGAGCTGTTTTCCTTTTGGAATCACAAGGCGCGATCCCCAGTGAGTATGTTTAGCGTTGTAGTCGCCTGCTGCAATGAAGTGTGGAGCTAGTGCTTGGAAGAAATCAAGGAAGATGATTTTCAGCAAACTCATACGGTTCCTTATAACTATGCCGGTCCCACCGTGTGCTTTACCATCGGTTTTTATTTCTTGCTGCTCAGATGGCCTATAGTTTTGTTGTGTATCCAATTTTGTGTGCACTTCATGTGGTGGTTGGGAATTTTAGGTTGGAGGCGTCATACCTGATTTTAAAACGTTTGCAAATGTTATCTTGTTAGTGCTGGGTATAGGCCAGGGAGCGAAACTTGTTGCTTTCGAAAAGAGTATTTCAGGATTTCATTCCGATGGTGTCACCGAAGCTAATCCTTGAAGTGCCCGCGCCGTGTTCATTGTTTTGTGAAGACGGCTTTTCAGATCTTTGCAGATTGGACAGCCCTTGCTGTGTGATTACCCCCACAGTTACCGCACTTTTTATCGCTTGCATTGTTTTTATTAGCTTGACAGTGTTTGGAGTCGTGGAGATCTCCACAGACTACGCACACGGTGCGAAGTGTGCAATAGGACCTCGTGTGGCCTAGTTTTTTTTTAAGATGTTAGTTTTCTGGTTCAAGCTCAATCTTAAAGAGAGGTTGCGGCTACCTGTTTCTTTATTTTTTATTTTTTTTTATTTTTTATTTATTTAATGTCGACTAACGGCAGTCGACTGAGAAAGGATTTAACAATAAAAATTAAGAATTAAGAATGTTACATTAATAATAATTTTTAAATGATGATAATAATAATTTATTTTATTTAAATTTAAAAATTAAAAATTAAAATTTAAAATTTAAACTGGGATAATAAAAATAGAAAAAACCACAGTCGCGCTGCACGCGACAGTGGGCTACCCTTCGACCTATGTTCCGGTGCAGTTTAATTTGTTAAATTCATACACATATACAAATGCGCATGCTTTTAAATTATTGCCGACAGATGGCGCTCGCGCTTTACCCTCGCCCGCCTCCCTTGTTAGCTGATACACGCACTTGGTTTTATGCACATACTTTCTTAAATAACTTCTGTGTTTATTGTCCGATTGGATTGCAATTTCTAGAATACTTAGATATTTTAATGAGCTTTGTATATGTTGAAGTTAGAAAGTTGTATCTGTTATACAGCGCTTACAAATTCAGTTTAAAAATTAAATTATTGATTTTCGGGGGCGGTGGGCGTGGCACATAACATTTGAAATAAACTTGATCAGCTTATAGCACACAGGAGTCTTCCTGCCAAATTTGGTAACTCTAGCTTTTATAATAGCTGAGATCTGTTCGTTCACACAGACAGACAGACAGACAGACAGACATGGCTCAATCTCGACTCGGCTTGTGATCCTGAGCAAGAATATATATACTTTATGGGGTCTCCGACGCCTCCTTCTGCCTGTTACATACATTTTCACAAAGTTAGTATACCCTTTTTTGACCATTTTCAATGGTCGAAGGGTATAAAAAGAAACCGATCCAACATTTGTTGCAAAGGGATTGGGGAAAACCCAGTAAAACCCAATCAGATCGGTGGATTAGTGTTAATTGTTGTTAAGTGTTAAGTAGTTAAGACTGGATAGTTTGAACGAATTAAGGGTGGACTCTGAATTGAAAGCTCTAAACATTCTATTGTTATCCGCACAGAGAACTCGAAAGGGATCATTCAAGCTATAATTGTTATGATAAAAGTCCAAAGAAAGTGGCAAAAAATTACGAGTTACTCTAGAAGGAATACAGAAATTGATTTGGGATCACTATACGTCAAACAGAGTTTCACGTCATCAGCATACATAAGGATATTAGAGTGCAGAAGTATTGAAGGAAGATCGTTGATAAAGAGGTTAAAAAGCAAAGGTCCAAGATGGCTGCCCTGAGGAACACCAGAAGTTACAATGATTGGCTTTGATAAACTGTATTTAAAAAGAACTCGTTGAGACCAGTTAGTTAAATAATCGGATATCCACAAAATAAGTTTTTGTGGAAAACCGATTAAATTTAACTTATGAATCAAGAGATTATGATTTACGGAATCAAATGCTTTACTGAAGTCAGTATAGACGACATCGGTTTGCATTTTCATCCGAAATCCTAAAGTAATGCGGGAAGAAAATTCTAGAAGATTAGAAGCCGTAGATCCGTAGATCTTGCCTTTACAAACCCATGTTGATGGGGCGAAATTATTGATTTACTCATAAAGGTTAACTGAGCCGTAAGATTCTTTTCAAAAATCTTAGGTATTGCAGACAATTTGGATATACACCTATAGTTCTTCACATCATTGTTAGATCCACTTTTGTGAAGAGGAATGAAAAAAGAGTTTTTCCAAATAGGTGGAAAATAACTGTTAGACAGTGACAAGTCAAATAGCTTCAAAAGTGGTTTTAGAAGTGAGTCAGCACAAAATCTTAGAACACATCCTGGAACTCCATCAGGACCAGGAGAGAAAACAGGTTTAAAAGATTTCAGATCACTAAGTAAAGAAGTTTTGTTAATAGTAGGACAAAAAAGAGTGTTAAAATTATTAATAGGGTAAGGGTAAGGATGCCGTCAGCCGTCAGAGGCAGTAAGGGGAAATAAATGTAACCATAGCTTTGGCTGTGGTACGTGCCGTCCTTACTCCTACTGACGGAAGTGCGGCTACACTCTCTACGTGAGGGCGGCTGGAAGCAGGCCCCTAGTACGGTCATGTCTCTGCTAGGGGTGCTGACTAATTGTAGTCGGCCGAAGGTCGTGAATCTATAAATCACCCCAATCCAAGGCGGAACAGCATACGCTAATGGATGCATGGCCAGGGGGTAGCCTGGTCTCTAGTATGCGGACTCTGGATACCTGTCGCCCTCCAGTTTCATTCAGACTTCCCACGGCAAGCGGGCTATGTCGTGGGTGACTTCCCTTCCCGCCTACTCGTGGGACCAAATTTATGGATCGTTTTAAAAAACCAGAAAAGTCTGATGCGGCTTTGATAGCATCAACCCAGGGTGCAGCCCTCACGGCCGACCCCAACACCAGCACTGCAGCTATTGGGCTGCTGGCTTCCACCCCCAATACTACGGGTTTCGACTCTAGTATTTCTGGGGACTCGGATAGGCCACGAACTCCCTTGGACACTGAGTTCGCTAGTGCTGCTTTCTCGTCCAACAACTGCTCAGGCATGCAGCTAAACGTCGAGGTGATGTCCTCTGACGCTGAAGCTGACGGTGACCTGATCAGCTTTGCTGACGACGCTTCCGTGGCCTCTCAGAGGTCAGGCCTCACGGAAGCAGGCTCCCAAATCCAGACGCTGCGACTGGACTCGGGGAACGCCTTTGTCAAAATGAAGACCCGCGAGAAGAAGCTACTCAAAGCTGCACTCGCAAAGGGTTCGAGCAGAGCAGAGGCTCTTGCTATCGCCACTGTGCCCCCCGCGGAAACCAAGGCTAAGCGGACGCGTGCTGACGATACTTTCCCCGAACCCCAAGGGTCCTCTAAGAAGCCCAAAAAGACTCATGTGGAGTCCACAAAGCCACTCTTCAGCCAAGTGGCAAGCAGAGTGAAACTGGGCTTCACTTCGGCTTATCCCACTAAACCCCTTTCACCGGAGCAGTTGGCTACGGTGAAAGACAGCATACTGAAAGCAATGTCGCTGCCCTCCACATCGGTTGCCGGTCCAGGTTTCGAGGCATGTATACCTCGAAAAGAATGGCTGCGAGGATAGCATCACCGCTGAGTGGGTCAGGGGAGCTGTTGCCTTGATGTCAAACTGTTGGAGGAACCTGAGTTCCCAAGAGCTCACCTCATTAGAGGTTACTTCCCCAACAGCGCTGAACTCCCACCCGCCTCAATTTTGGGACAATTGGACAACCAAAATTATGAACGCTTCTCAACGAAGCTGTGGCGGGTGGTTCAACACAGCCTTAACGCAAAACGACGCACCTCGCGATGATGGTCGACGAGGCGTCGTATAAGGTCCTGACGGATCTTAAGGGTAATGTGAAATACCGGTTCACCAGGGTGAAACTTATCCTTAAGAACTCCGCCGTCAGGGTCTCTCCACTCCTGCCCTGTCCCCCTCCCCATCACCAACCATTCCCCCCCCCCTATCAGCGCTCTTCCGGCGGCGGCAACGGTGGCCTCCACCGGCGTGGCAGCAGTGGCTGAAGCTCCGGTGGCGTCCACTAGTGCCGCAGCCGCAGTCGCGCTGAAAACCGAAATCTCTAAACCCCCGGTCATTGTGGTGACTGCCCCCAAGCCCACAACGGGAAGTACGAGGCCGGTGCTAGGCAACGGGCGCCCCCCTATCCCGTCAAGGCCCATCCCCAGCTCTGTGCGGAAGCCACCCGCAAGGGTACCTCCGGCGACCAGGGTCGCTAGGCGACCTCCTCCGAGCAGCTCGTCCAGACTGCCGAAGGGCATCCGAGGTAATGACTTTCGGGGGGCAAGGCAGGTGGCCTTGTCACCAAAGCCCTGAAAGAGGATGCCGAGCGCCATTAAGGTGCTCCAGGCGAACCTGCACCACGCCAGAGGAACGTCTGCCACCATGTGCAGGGTCGTCTGCGAGGATGCAATCAACCTGGCTCTCGTCCAAGAGCCATGGGTGATCGGTGGCCATATCCGTGGACTATCATGCGGATCATGCAAGTTTTTATATGACCGTATGGGTGGTGCCCCTCGTACTGCTATTGTTGTTAATAACAATGTGAGACACTTCCCTTTACCTAATTTCATCCACAGAGACCTGGTGGCAACGGCTATTGAGGTAAACACGGCTGAGGGGTCCGGGAGGTAGTGATCACCTCTGCCTACTTCCCGGGCGACGTGGATGACGTTCCCCCCACAGAGGTTCAGCGGCTAGTGGACTTCTGTCGCCTGCACAACAAGCCGCTTGTGATCGGCTGTGATGCTAATGCGCATTACACGATCTGGGGAATCAGCGACGTCAACAAACATGGTGAGTCCCTTTTAGAGTATCTATTGTGTTGTCAATTGTTGCTAACATAGGGTGTAAGCCTACTTTTATTAACGCCATTAGGGAAGAGGTTCTGGACCTTACCCTAGTCAGCAACTCTATTGTGAGTTCGCTGGTCAACTGGCGGGTCACAGACGAAGCCACTTTGTCGGACCATCAGCACATCAGGTTCGACCTCCCTGGTCAAGTCGAGATCCGCCAGAACTCCTTCTGTCCCAAAAAGACAAACTGGGAACTCTTCAAAGCCTCTATGGCTTTTAAAGCAGACTCGTTGATCAGCAACCCTAATTCTATCAGTGAGATAGAACTTGCTGCCAACATGCTTCAAGATGTGCTAATCACATCCTTCGAGGACAGCTCTGTTCGGAAGACCCTAAAGGTTAACCGTAAAGTTCCATGGAACTGGCTGCACAAAGAAGGAAGGTAGAAGCCTATTTAACAAGGCCAGATCTAACCGTGTCAGTTGGGATGTCTATAGGGACGCTCTCACTAATTATAACAAGAACATTAGACGTGCTAAACGCGATACGTGGCGCAGCTACTGTGGTAGCATTGAATCGCTGCCAGAGTCAGCGAGGCTCCACAAAGTATTGGCCAAAGGGTCGTGTAATGGGATAGGGCTTAAAAGAGCAGATGGCTCCTATACTCAAGATCGCTGGGAAGCACTTGACCTTTTACTACAAGTCCACTTCCCAGGTTCGGTGGCGAACCCAGATCTATCCAGTCATGATGACGCCACCTTGTCACCGGACTCTCGTGGGTCCAGTCTGTCAGGAACCATCTTCGACCCTGAAAAGGTCAAATGGGCTGTAGATTCCTTCGCTCCCTTCAAAGCCCCAGGGGGCGATCAAATCTTTCCAGCCCTTCTACAAAACAGCCTGGATCATATTCTTGATCCGCTGGTCGGCCTTCTTAGAGCTAGTCTTACTTGGGGTTACATACCCATCTCTTGGAGGAGAGTAAATGTGGTATTCATTCCCAAACAGGGGAATCGTTCCCCTGATCAGCCTAAGTCATATCGGCCGATCAGTCTTACCTCCTTTCTGCTAAACACGGCGGAAAGGCTCGTAGACCAGCACATTCGGTGTTCTCTGCAGAAAACTTATCCTCTGCATCCCACGCAATTTGCGTATATTGCCGGAAGAACCACGGAGGGCCTCTTTTCAAAACTAGGGGGCCAAAAAAAAAAACCCCGTATCCAAGAACATTGCTCTATGCTCTTTTCTTTAAATAGAGGGGTGAGAGGCCCCGAGAAAAAATTTTTTTTTTTTAATAGGGAGCAAATCGCTTACCAATTTGGTAACAGTTCGAAACGCAGAAATTCAAATTTAAATTTGAATTTCGAACTACAGTTTTCACCACACCCAGAGTCGTACCGATAATCGACCGGTCTGGCAACTCCAAATCGGCCGACCCGAACGATCAGTGTTGGGAAGTGGAGTGGGGAGATATCGATTGCCTGGGCCACCTATCGTACTCGGTACTTTTCTCTTCACTAATTGAAATCTGAAAAGCACGCGCCGTGAAAATTTTCAAGCGGGAAGAAATTCCCATAAAAATAAAAAGTTTATAAAGAATAATTAAAAAGTTATTGCTAAAAAGCAACGCAGCGCGCAGCGCTATACTGTTTGTGGGTGTTCGAGACCAAATGTGAGTACAAGCTTTCCAAATCATTGTTTGGCAGCTTCTAACCTCGCTTTTGCCTTTTAGTGATCCGCGTGTGGCCAGAGGAGCACTAGCGCTTTCGCGCCTTTTTTTTCTTTGGAGGCTGCAGTGCATGCCCCCCCCGCCATACTGTGCCACACGCCGCCCTTCGCTTCTGCGTTTCTGCTGCAGACTAGTGGTGCTGGAGCACAATCCCTAGCTGCGTTTCTGCTGCAGACTAGTGGTGCTGGAGCACAATATCTAGCTGCATTTCTGCTGCAGACTAGTGGTGCTGGAGCACAATACCTAGCTGCATTTCTGCTGCAGACTAGTGGTGCTGGAGCACAATACATATCTGCATTTCTGCTGCAGACTAGTGGTGCTGGAGCACAATACTTATCTGGCTGGCTTTTGATTGCTAATGCACCGTCGATCACGTAGCTCATCGGTCTGGCTATTGGTGGCACGTGATCGCAAGGTTGCAGACCGTCTTGTTTGCTGTTTTTCTTGGTGAGTTCATAGAAAATCAGTCTAGACAGCCATCTGACGTGCGTTCCCCCCCCCCCTCTTAGCCCTATATGGTTCCCCAAACCTAGCTAGTGCTAGCAGGGCCAAGCCAGGAACTGCTGCAAGCAGGGACATTTAACATATCCGGGGACGGCTGGAAGGACACAGCAATTGTCAACGGGCGTTTATTTTTATGACACACACAAACATTAACAAACTTAAGAACACTAGCAAACACATACTCACACGTTTAACATTCACAAACACATTCATATGTACATACACACTAATGTGTAGACGCACACTTTCGTACTTACAAGTACGCATACACACAATTTGCGTACACAACTAACTCTTCATTCATTTAGTCATTCTTTTCTTGTAACTTATTAGTTCGAAATTATTATATTATAGTTTTCATTTTGCTTTCATTTCAAGTATGTTCATCCTTTTTGATTTCAATTTCTCCTTTTTATTCATTCGTAAACACACAGACATAAAACTTGTAACGTAGATAAAGATAAACGAAAGCGATAAAACGTAAATAAAGCAGGGTTGAGTGAAAGGACGATAGATTTTTTTGAGTTAGAGTATTCTTGGTGTTGTTATTGTTATCATTATTATTTTTCCTCAGCTGTTTCGTCGGGGCCCCTACGGATCGCGGGTGAGTCGATAACCTTAACAAAATACTCTCAAACTATCGCCTGCCTATCGTTAAGAAATATACTCACTCTTAAACAAATGAAAACCAGTGAGACCAAATTAAAGGAAGTAGGAAAATAACTTGTGTGAAATTATACACAAAATTAAAGAAAAAAAAGGAGATTAATCAAAAAGGATAAAATATTAGGGAAGTAAGGCTAGATTTTGTTTAGAAAATTATCATGCAGCATGAAGCTGCATGCGCCATATTGAATGTGTATAAATAACATTAAAGAAACTTAAAATGGAGTAAATTTCTTTTTTCTGAGGCACTAGGGGCGATAACATAACAGCAATATGGGTAATATCGGTATTTCGATATCGGTGGTACATGGCTGGGTGGGTGAAGAAGGAGAGCAGAACATCTAGCTCTCCGACTAGATCGTTTATTAGGGGTAGTCCGTCCGCTCATTTTGGCCTTCCCTTTTCTTGCCATTCCCCCTTTTTATAGTCCTACTACCTGTCGATGTTTTCTCGTGACGTCGATAACCGAACCTGCACACAAGACCCCGCCCATTTTCCCTGAGCTTAGCCGGCTGTAACTTAGACAGGGTGTGCAGGGGAGGTTATTTGGACTTCGGTCGTTACAGAAATTGGCGCCCAACGTGGGGCCGAAAAGGTTCCACTCGGCTATACCCTTTCCTTTCCTTTCTTTTTCCTAGGAACCCAAAATCCCTCCATTTCTATTAGTTGTTTTTGATTCAGCCGATAGTTATATGCGATCTGGAACTGCTGGTTATTCTGGTGGATATCGGATCCAGACCGATTGCATATAGCTATCCGAGTTCGATAATCTTCGATTTAGAGGATTATCAGTGGCGTTCGATGGTGGAATATAGGGTATGGAACTATCGAATTGGTTATAATCGGTTCGATACTATATCTTAGCTCCATCGAACAAACACCTCGACTCGTGATGACTGAGATTGTTCGTGTTGGACGGATTCGGCACGATCCTCAGCACGCGACTAGAGCTTCACGCAGTTTATTTTTCTTAATGTAGTTTCAGTAATCGGAACTATTTCTAATGAACGATCACATCACAAAATTGCTGTTATGTTACCTAAACTTAGGTAAGCCCTCTAATCTTGTACGAATATTATATCATATCATAAAAGAACGTTAGGATTCTTTTTGTACACTTCCACATTCTTGAGTTTGGTGCATTAAAATATATACGTGTTTGTGTGCACAATTGCAAGTATCTTTCAGCTTATAAGAATTGTCGTAGCTTGTGGGTAGTCAATCGGACATTTACGAGCACATAGGTTTTTTTTTGTAATTTTATTATGGCGGCAAAGCGAGGTAACGAGAGAGTAGGGGACCTGATGAACATTGCGATGGTCTGTACCATTTGCAATGACACCAGTCAGGACCCGGACCTCATCGAGACAACTTGCAGACACCATTTCCATCGAACTTGTTTGTCTGCTTGGCTCGACTCGAACGAAACCTGTCCGATCTGCCGTCAGACGTGCTCAAAGGCCATCCTGACTGCTGCAGTTGAGCGCAGGGCTTCCTTGAACCCGCCAACTGAGCAAGGACCTTTGAACGCTTCGGCTCATCCGGGAGCAATTCCAAAGGGCCGCGTGAATACCCGTTCTCAGGGGCGTGGTACGACCCAGGCCAGCTCCTCACTACCACTTCCAACTAGGGGAAACACCAGACGTGAGACTAAAACCCCTGACTCATCCGCGCTCGCAGAAGAGCGAATTAACAGGCTCATCTCTAGCTCGATGGCGAGTTATAGAGATAGCATGGCGGCAGTGATTGCCGAACAGATCTCCGCAGCGTTCCGCAACTTAAATGTGACCCAATCGGTTCGAGATACTCGAGATGATCCTCGTTACGGGGAGGAAGGTGAAGCAGCACCGTCAGTTCGCCGCACGAGCCACGCTTCGAGGCGCGACGATAGTTTTGGGGGTGGACAACACGGAGTCCGTGCATCTTTCGGTTGGTCGGAGATTGATCGCCCAGATAGAATATGTAATACTATCTCGAACTGGCGCATTAAATTCACTGGATCACCCAATGACCTTCCTCTCGAAGACTTTATATTTCGAGTCAATTGCATGACCACCCAGAGCCTTAACGGCAACTTCTCATTGTTGTCCCAATTTGCTCATCTTTTGTTCTCTGGCCCAGCACTCGCGTTTTATTGGAGAGTGCATCGCACGGTTCGCGATCTGGACTGGTACGAGTTGTGTAGTCGCTTGCAAGAGCGTTACCAGGACCAGAGAACGGACAGGGACATCAAGGATGCTATGCGTCGTCGTAAGCAAGGTAGCAACGAAAGCTTCGACGATTTTCTGGATGCTATGCTGGCTATCGCTGATTCCCTCCGAGAACCAATGTCGGATAGCGAGATCGCGGTTGAGGTTCGCTACAATTTGCGCTCGGAGCTGCAACATGAGCTGTTGCATGTAGACACTTCGGATTTAGCTAGTTTACGTAGGGAATGCCATCGACACGAGGAGTTCTTCCGAAGCATTCGGCCCCAATACCGCTCGAACTTTAAAAGAAACCTCGTGAACTCCATTCAAGTCGAGGAGAAGTCCGAGTCGGAAACAGAAGAGGTGTCTGAAGCAGAGGTATGCGGTGTTCGCTCTGTCGACAATTCCAAATGTTGGAATTGTGAAGAGGTTGGGCATCGCTACCATGACTGTCTTCAGCCAAGGCGCGTCTTTTGCTACGGTTGTGGGGCGGTGGATGTTTACAGGCCGATCGTTGCAAGTCCAGGTCGGAAAACCAGACGCAGGATGCTCGCAGACTTCCGAGAGGCGACATCCGACGCTAATCTCGGAACCTGCAGCGCTACTTTATCCTACCAGAGTTTCCATTTCACCAGACATGACCAAAACACCGGAATTAACAGTTCCACAGCATTTTAAACCTTATCACGTGCGTCTACGCGAATATCTGAAGCGAAGAGCCGAGATTTTCAATGTCGATGCTACCGTTTCGAGTAGATCAAGGTCTGCAACCCGTATGCGTGAATTTTGGCGACGCATACGGGGCTTGAAACGGTATACTATCTCCTCTATCGTCCATCAAAGCGGTGACATACGCCCTTTCACCCAAGTCAACGTCTTCGGTGAGGATCACCTAGCACTCCTTGATAGCGGTGCTAACAAAAGTGTTATCGGTGGCAAGTTGGCGCAGAAGTTAGTTGACAAGGGATGTGTGTTCGGTAAGACGAAGAACGTCGTGCACACTGCAGATGGGCAGACGCAGGAGATAGTTGGGTTAATTGCTGTTCCCTTGACGTATCACTCGGTTGAAGCCGAGTTTGAATTTTTGATTGTACCAACTATTAGGCAGGAGCTCATTTGTGGAATGGATTTCTGGAAACGATTCAACATCTCCATCGTTCCAGCATCCATAAATGAAGTCTTCTGCAAATCTGAACCCGACTCGCCTCAGCTAGATCTGACTCACGTCCAAAAATCACAGCTAGATGGCGTAATTAACATATTCCCATCCTTCGAGAAGAATGGCCTAGGACTGACGACGCTCATCCAGCATACTATCGATACAGCAGCCGCAAAGCCAATAAAGCAAAGGTTTTACCCCTTGTCTCCGGCTAAGGAGAGTCTTCTGTGCGCTGAGATCGATAGAATGCTGACTATGGACGTGATCGAAGAGGCTCCTAGTTCTCCATGGTCTTCTCCGGTCACCTTACATATAAAACCTGGCAAGGTGAGGTTTTGTTTAGATGCGCGGAAGCTGAACGTAGTGACTGTAAGGGATGCGTATCCTATTCCAATCATGGATGGGCTCCTTAGCAGACTCCCTCCAGTACATGCATTTTGGCAGATCTGTCTGGATCAGGACTCTCGCGCTAAGACTGCTTTCACGGTACCCAATAGGCCATTGTATCAATTTAAGCGCATGCCTTTTGGATTGACCTTACCAGTTGAAGTCGCACGTCTTAGTCTACTTGGATGATCTTCTGGTTCTTTCTTCAAGTTTTGAGGAACACCTCATCCATCTGACGGAGGTCGCAACTCAGCTGCGTAAGGCTGGACTGACTATCAACGTTCAGAAGAGTCAGTTTTGTCTCAGGAAGGTGGATTACCTTGGATTCATTGTTGGCGAACGAACGCTTCAGGTCAATCCGGGCAAGATTCGCGCGGTCGAGGAATTTCCTGTTCCGAAGACGCAGAAGCACCTTCGCAGGTTGTTAGGAATGACTGGCTGGTATCAACGGTTCATTCCGAATTATTCTGACGTTATTTTTGCCCTAACGGAGCTTCTGAAAGGCAAGGCATTCCAGTGGAACGACCGAGCTCAGGAGGCTTTTATTAAGATAAAGGGGTGCTTGTGCTCTGCTTCTTTTCTGGTTCATCCGAACTATGAGAAACCTTTTGTTCTCCAGTGCGACGCATCCTTGCATGGTGTTGGAGCTGTCTTGGCGCAGTGCGACGAGTCTGGCTGTGAGCGACCCATCGCTTACATGTCCAAGAAGCTGAATAAGGCTCAACGCAACTATACAGTGACCGAACTCGAGTGCTTGGCGGTAGTTCTTGCCATCAAAAAATTCCGCATGTACATCGAGGGTCATCCGTTCAAGGTGGTGACAGACCACGCAAGCTTGCGCTGGCTGATGAACCAACCAGATCTTAGCGGCAGACTGGCTCGATGGGCGATCAAGCTACAAGGTTTCTCGTTCGAGATCGAGCACCGCAAGGGGAGTGAGAATGTGGTTGCGGATGCGTTATCCCGTTCGTTCGAGGAAGCAGAGATTTGCATGTTAGACACGGAAGTCCTTAGTGAAATCGACCTAAACTCGGAAGCATTCCAGTCAGAGGAGTACCGACGGTTGAGGGAGAATGTCCGGTCCACCAAGGTTCCCGATTTCCAAGTGGTGGACGACTATATATACCATCGCACGGAGTTTCCTGGAGTTGACGTTGGTACGGACGACGTCTGGAAGTTAGTAGTTCCGGAATCTTTACGGGAAGGCGTTATCAGATCCGCACACGACCAGCCTTCTTCTGCCCATTGCGGCATGGCTAAGTGCGTCGATCAGATCCGCCGTAGATTTTTCTGGCCAAGCATGGTAGTGCAGGTAAGGGACTACATTCGGAACTGTGAGGTCTGTCGGACTACGAAATATCCGACAGTGGCGCTAAAACCACCCATGGGAGCTCGGGTAGTAACCGATCGACCTTTCCAGCGTCTTTACATAGACTTTATTGGTCCGTTTCCCAGCTCAAAAAAGGGAAACATTGGGATATTCATTGTGCTAGATCACTTTTCCAAGTTTACCTTCCTGAAAGCAGTAAGGAAGTTCACGGCTAAGGTCGTGATAGACATCCTTGGAGAAGAGATCTTCTCGTGTTTTGGAGTGCCGGAGGTAGTCGTGAGCGATAATGGCACTCAATTTAAAAGCCATGAGTTCTCGACCTTTCTGACGAAGTTCGGAGTCCGTCACATCTGCACGGGTGCGTATGCTCCGCAGTCGAACGCAGCGGAGCGAGTGAATCGCTCAATCAATGCGGCTCTGAGAGCATATGTGCAGGGTGATCAAAGGGAATGGGATGTAGTCCTAAGTAGCATCAATTCGTCGCTACGAAAAACTTTGCATCAGTCCATAGGCATGTCACCATATCTGGTTGTCTTTGGGCAACACATGATGTCGCATGGATCTGATTACCAGCTGCTGAGAAAGCTTAGCATGCTTGGCGATGCCGAAGCGAACGTGGTAAGGCCGGACAGTCTGCAGTTGATTCGCTCGAAGATTGATAAAAATCTTCTTAAGGCGTTCGAGCAGAATCAACGTAGCTATAACCTAAGGGCCAAACCACGCTCCTTCGAAGTTGGCCAGGTAGTAATTAAACGCAACTTCGCACTGAGCAACGCCGCCACCAATTTCAATGCAAAGCTGGCGCCGGTAGGCACGAAAGTCCGCGTTAAAGGGAGGTTGGGCAACACTCTTTATTTGTTAGAGGACTTGTCGGGCAAGGAATTGGGATATTTCCATGCTAAAGACTTATGGACCTAGATTTCGACTTTAGGTAGGGTGTCCAACATACTTCGTCTACATTTCCTAGGCATAGGTTGAAACTCTACACGATCCTTCAATTTTTTTTTCAAGCTTAATTTCAGGCCAGTGGCATGAATTTAAACTTGAGGGTGTGAGGCCCGTGTATAATATTTTTATTTTTAATTGGTGAGCAATTCGCTTACCAATTTCGTAACTGTTTGAAACGCAGAAATTCAAATTTAAATTTGAATTTCGAACTACAGTTTTCACCACACCCAGAGTCGTACCGATAATCGACCGGTCTGGCAACTCCAAATCGGCCGACCCGAACGATCAGTGTTGGGAAGTGGAGTGGGGAGATATCGATTGCCTGGGCCACCTATCGTACTCGGTACTTTTCTCTTCACTAATTGAAATCTGAAAAGCACGCGCCGTGAAAATTTTCAAGCGGGAAGAAATTCCCATAAAAATAATAAGTTTATAAAGAATAATTAAAAAGTTATTGGTAAAAAGCAACGCAGCGCGCAGCGCTATACTGTTTGTGGGTGTTCGAGACCAAATGTGAGTACAAGCTTTCCAAATCATTGTTTGGCAGCTTCTAACCTCGCTTTTGCCTTTTAGTGATCCGCGTGTGGCCAGATTTTCCCTGAGCTTAGCCGGCTGTAACTTAGACAGGGTGTGCAGGGGAGGTTATTTAGACTTCGGTCGTTACAGGGTGCTTTCGATAATACCGGCTACGGATCTATTTCTGCTGGGATGGAGCGCAGAAATATCGCCCGTCCTCTAATCCGATGGATTGATGCTATGCTCAAACATCGGAGTATCTCCTCTACCTTGGACTCCACGACTGCTTTCATTAGTGCGGTGAAGGGTTGTCCCCAGGGAGGGGTTTTATCCCACTTACTCTGGTCCCTAGTAGTTGATGAACTACTTAGTATTATTGCGGAACAGGGCGTGGAATCAATCAGCTACGCTGACGATCTGGTGCTCATAGTGAATGGGAACTTTGCCAACACCGTGACAGAGCTCTGAACACGGTTAGTAGATGGTGCGTAGATGTAGGTCTGAGCATCAATCCACAAAAGGCAATTATTGTTCCCTTCACTAAGCGCCATCTCGTTGACATAGGTCAATTGCACATTGGCGGCTCTCCCGTGGGACTTTCCAACGAGGTTAAATATCTAGGGGTAACTCTTGATAAAAGACTGAACTGGAACTCCCATCTAAACAACACCCTATCAAAGGCAACTCATGCCATGTGGGCCTGCAGAAGATTCTTTGGTAGGATCTGGGGTCTCAAATCCTGCACCATTCGGTGGTTATTTGAGATGATGGTAAGACCCATCGTCACCTACGCTGCCATTGTGTGGTGGCCTAAGGTTGCGCAGGTCACTGCCATCAACAAATGCACTAAACTGCATAGGCTGCTTTGCCTGTCTTTGACGGGTGCACTTCGCACCTGTCCCACAGCAGCAATGGAATCAATTTTAAATTTGACTCCGCTGCACATTCAAAACACAAGAAGTCGCCGCTATGAGTCTTCTTAGAATCAAGATTCAATCCGGGCTTCTAGCTACCGAATCGGGGCATGCTAGACTTATCAAAGACATTCCTGGCTTAGAGATCTGCTCTAGATCAGATTCTATGACCAAGGAACTCTTCTTTGGTGCAAAATTCAGAACCCTCATCCCGGACCGGAGGGACTGGGATGCTGCAACCCATCAGTGACCCTCATGGTATACACTGGTATACTGACGGGTCAAAGACTGATCAGGGGTTGGAGCTGGAATACATGGTCCCAACTCCAAAACCTCGATTGCTATGGGCAAGTGGCCCACGGTTTTTCAATCCGAGGTTCATGCCATCGAGTTCTGCTGTCGTCTTATCCTTGAGAAGGGGATCAGAGGAGCGAACATCTACATCTTCTCGGACAGCCAAGCTGCCATACTAGCCCTCTCCTCAAAAAGACTAGGTTCACGTATGGTGGCCGACTGTTGAACTGTCTCCAGAGGCTTTCCAACAGGAACAAAGTTACCCTTCTATGGGTACCTGGACACTCTGGTTTCCAAGGCAACGAGCTAGCGAGGGCGGGGTTATCAGCCCCTCTGCATGGTCCCGAACACTTCTGCGGCATGGGGTGGTCAACTATTTCATCCCTTGTGAAAGCATGGGCGGTTAGGTTGACCGAACGCTACTGGTTCTTCCAACCAGGGATGAGGCAGGCCAGAGAGCTTACGAATCCCTCGATTAAGCGAAGAACATACCTACTCTCTCGGAGAGATCTCTATCTCCTTGTTGGCTACCTTAGTGGACACCACTTGGTGAACTATCACCTCAAAAAAATGCGTCTGTCCTCGGATGCAGAATGCAGGCACTGTAAAGAGGACGACGAAACCACGAAACATATCCTGTGTAATTGTCCAGCCTTGGTATGGATTAGGAGGAAACATCTGCACGTGGAAACCGCAGTTCCCGAGCACGTTTCTCGACAAAAGACCTGTTATGCTTCATCAGAGAAGCGGAACAGCTTTTGTCATGATAGGGAGAGCATTATAGGCACAAAAGATCATTCTGGTCGCAGTGCCTCTCCCCTTCTCTGCTGTGAGACTCCCTTACAATAATAATAATAATAATAATAAGGGTAAGGATGTATGGAAGAACTATACGGGTTAGTTGAGTAGGTAGATTGAAAAAAGTCTGCAAACAAATCGGCTGCGGCCTGATCATTTCATTTACTTCGAAAGATAAAGAGGATGGGAATTTACTGGATCTACGTTTCAGATTGACGAAGTTGTAAAACTGCTTAGGGTCCTGAGCGAACTGCAAACGACAACGACTCAAATACTCGTTGTAACAATTGGCATTTAGAGCAATAAAGTTTGCTCTAACAGCAATATATCTTGAGAAGTCAAAAGGTTTACGAGTTAGTTTAAATTTTTTAAAATACCGAGATTTCAAATTTTTTAACTTCATAAGTTCACGAGAGAACCAAGGTGGCCGTTTGACTTTACTGGGAAAGCAAGAGGAACACATTGGTCGAAAAATGAGTTCATGGAGGAACAAAAAAATGATATACAAGTATTTAGGTCAGAACATGAATAAAAAAATGACCAATCATGTTCTGAAATTAAATGATTAAGTTTTCCAAAATCGGTCTTACGAAAACAACGTGATTTTATTTTACGAGGAACAGATGCAGTTTGCTTTGGAGTAGGCAGAGCTAGAACAAGGTCAAACGTAGGATGGTAGGGATCTTCAGGATGTACTAAGGGATCAGTTCTGGAGATAGTGTTTAGTAGTGTATCAGAAGAGAAAACTAAATCAAGCATTCTACCACTACAATTAGGAATATTATTAATTTGAAATAAAGATAGTTCTTATAGGCCATTTAAAAAAGAATTATAAATAGAGGGCGCCAGAATACCGGATTGAGATGACAAACCAACTTCTGGTAAGTTAAAATCACCAAAAGCTAGTAGATAATCTTTATCAGATAGTTTGGATGCAACAGTTTAGATAGATGAAAGATGGTCCAATTAGACAGATGTGTCAGATGAGGGGGGAATATAAGAACAGGTAATATAAATTGAAATTTGATACAGTGTTACTTTTGCACATACGAATTCTAAAAGTCTACTATGGTCAATTGAAACTAATTCAGAAGGAAGGTCTGACTTTACAGCTATTAGAACACCACTTCCTGTTCGTGATAAACGATCACATCTGAAACAGGTGTAGGTGTCCGGGAAAATCGAGCAACTTTCAACTTCATGTTTCAACCAAGTTTCAGTAAATATTAGTAAGTGGTAATGAAAGGATACAGAATCAGCATACAGCTTAGAAAGCTTAGTGTTAAGGTCTCTAACGTTTTGGTAGGCAAGAAAAAGAGAGGTTACATTTTGACAAGAGAAAGAAAGACACGAACTTAGTTTTTTGTCGTCGTCTTATTAGGCGCAGTGGTCTGGTTTGGCAAAGTAAGTCTAATCGGCTGCCGATTCTTTTTCTTCTTTGTCTCGAATTCTTTAACCATAATATGAGCTGGCCAAAAATCAGCCGTGCATATAAGGTTAAAGCATTCATTAGGGACACAAAGTTTAAAGGATGATACGTCCCGTTCATAAGAAAACTTAAATTTTTCTACCTTTATCTCAGCGGCTTGTATTTTAGGTTGAATATAAGCCATGACATCATCAGATGTGAGATCAGGGGCAAGCCTGGAAACAAAGATTTGCTTCCTCTGGGGAATCCCTACAAGAGGCTTGGGCACCACTGATAAAGAATCAGTGGTTGTAGGCCTGGGTAAAGCAGACACAGGTATCGAGACTATGGTAGGGCATTTTTGGCGTCATTGGCTGCAGAGACTCGTTGTTGACAGATTCGGGAACCGAATTCTTCTGAACCGCCGATCTCGTTACCACAGATGTGGTGATCGGTTTCAACGGCTGTGTCAACGGAGTGCTATGCTGTTTTTGATATTTCATTGGCGCAAAATCCCATTTCCTTTAGAGCCTCAGTTATCTCATCGGGCGTAACATCAGACTCAATGCCCTTCAACTACTTGCTGCTTTTAAGCTGGTAGGTGTAGAAGCATATTTTGTATTCAGTAAGGTAGTTTGTGACCTTTCTGTAGTTGTCCTCCATTTTCGTTTGAAGTCTGATTTCATTAATAGTAATACTTACGAGGGGAATTATATGAAAGCTATCCTTACCAATAAGGCTAACCAGAGTATTTACCAGACCGCTTGTGCTCTTCTTGCGAATGTAAATTAGGGGAGGTTTTATATTCTTCAGTTCATTATCAACAGGTTCCAGTGGCACTTCCTCAGTAGTATCGGAATTTTTAGGGCTAAGTTTTCTCTTGATTGTAATGTAGCGGTCATCTCTTGGAGGAGAGTCAATGTGGTATTCATTCCCAAACAGGGGAATCGTCCCCCTGATCAGCCTAAGTCATATCGGCCGATCAGTCTTACTTCCTTTCTGCTAAACACGGCGGAAAGGCTCGTAGACCTGCACATTCGGTGCTCTCTGCAGAAAACTCATCCTCTGCACCCCACGCAGTCTGCGTATATAGCCGGAAGATCGAAAGAGGTTGCTCTCCACAAGCTGGTTGGTAATATCGAAAGAGCCCTCGTATCCAAGCACATTGCTCTGTGCTCCTTTCTTGATATAGAGGGTGCTTTCGATAATACCGGCTACGGGTCTATTTCTGCTGCGCTGAAGCGCAGAAATATCGCCCGCCCCCTAATCCGATGGATTGATGCTATGCTCAAACACCGGACTATTTCCTCTACCTTGGACTCTACGACCGCTTTCATTAGTGCGGTTAAGGGATGTCCCCAGGGAGGGGTCTTATCCCCCTTACTCTGGTCCCTAGTAGTTGATGAACTACTGAGCATCCTTGCAGAACAGGGCGTGGTAGCAATCGGCTACGCTGACGACCTGGCTATCGTAGTGAACGGGAACTTTGCCAACACCGTGACAGAGGTGATGCAATCTGCTCTGAACACGGTTTGTAGATGGTGCGAAGATGTTGGTCTGAGCATCAATCCACAAAAGGCAATTATCGTTCCCTTCACTAAGCGCCATTCCATTGACATAGGACAATTGCACATTGGCGGCTCTCCCGTGGGACTTTCAACGAGGTTAAATATCTAGGGGTAACTCTCTATAAAAGACTGAACTGGAACTCCCATTTAAACAACACCCTATCAAAGGCAACTCATGCCATGTGGGCCTGCAGAAGATTCTTTGGTAGGATCTGGGGTCTCAAATCCTGCACCATTCGGTGGTTATTTGAGATGATGGTAAAACCAAAGGTTACGCAGGTCACTGCCATCAACAAATGCACTAAACTGCATAGGCTGCTTTGCCTTTCTTTGACGGGTGCACTTCGCACCTGTCCCACAGCAGCAATGGAATCAATATTGAATTTGACTCCTCTGAATATTCAAATACAAGAAGTCGCCGCTAGTAGTCTTCTCAGAATCAAGCTTCAATCTGGGCTTCTAGCTACCGAATCGGGGCACGCTAGACTTACCAAAGACATTCCTGGCTTAGAGATCTGCTCTAGATCAGATTCTATGACCAAGGAACTCTTCTTTGGTGCAAAATTCAGAACCCTCATCCCGGACCGGAGGGACTGGAATGCTGGCAACCCCATCAGTGACCATCACGGTATACACTGGTATACCGACGGGTCAAAGACTGATCAGGGGGTTGGAGCTGGAATACATGGTCCCAACTCCAAAACCTCGATTGCTATGGGCAAGTGGCCCACAGTTTTTCAATCCGAGTTCTGCTGTCATCTTATTCTTGAGAAGCGGATCAGAGGAGCGAATATCTACATCTTCTCGGATAGCCAAGCGGCCATACTAGCCCTCTCCTCAAAAAGAGTAGGTTCACGTATGGTGGCTGACTGTTGGAACTGCCTTCAGAGGCTTTCCAATAGAAACAAAGTTACCCTTCTATGGGTACCTGGTCACTCTGGTTTCCAGGGCAACGAGCTAGCGGATGAACTAGCGAGGGCCCCTCTGCATGGCCCCGAACCCTTCTGTGGCGTGGGGTGGTCAACTATTTCATCCCTTGTGAAAGCATGGGCGGTTAGGTTGACCGAACGCTACTGGTTCTTCCAACCAGGGATGAGGCAGGCTAGAGAGCTTACGAATCTCTCGTTTAAGCGAAGAACAAACTTACTCTCTAGGAGAGATCTTTATCTCCTTGTTGGTTACCTTAATGGCCACCATTTGGTGAACTACCACCTCACAAAAATGCGTCTGTCATCTGATGCAGAATGCAGGCTCTGTAAAGAGGACGACGAAACCACTAAACACATTCTGTGTGATTGTCCAGCCTTGGTTTGCATTAGGAGGAAACATCTGCACGTGGAAACCGCAGTTCTCGAGCACATTGTCCGTTCCTCGACAAAAGACCTGTTATGCTTCATCAGGGAAGCGGAACAGCTTTTTTCATGTTAGGGAGAGCATTCTAGGTACAAAAGATCATTCACTCCCTCTCCAAATAATAATAATGTAGCGGTCCATTCCAGTCTGCAAGGTCGACCCAACTTTATTGTTTGCGTTTTGTTTTGCTTGTACCGTTTGGTTCTTGCACTTTTGTTTTCGGTGACGGAGTGAGAGCGTGAGCTGGTGCAGCCGACGACGAAATTGAGCGGGCTTTCGATATTGCTCCAGCTGTTATTGTTGGAGATAGCGGGGTTTGTGTCGGAGCTAGAAGTGCGGAAGAGCACGACCGCGCTCTTTCTTGATTTGTTGGTAAACAAAGGTTCGTCGGGCTATGGGTGATTGACCGCACGTTCTCTGTGTTTGCCGTTGGCGCAGAGACATAGGAAAAGTACGCGTTGTTTCGTTGAATTGAGAGCCGGCGATCGTCTTGCTCACGGAGACGCTGAGCGCGAGTATCGTTCCGGCTAACAGTTTAATTATTATTTTTATTTAAATAAAATTCAAATATATAAATCACAATATATCTTTGAGCGATCTTGCATCGCACAGCGCGTCTCTTTCGCTTTCGGATAATATATTTATTTTATATTATGAGGCAATCACTTCACTGATCAACCGACTTTTTACGGAGCTCGATAAAAACATGTCTTCACACGTCAGCGGTTGATTCAAATTTTGCAGCTTCCCGTTTTGTGGGTGTGGGTTAGTGACTCCATCCAAGCGCCATGTTTCACACGACCGCGTAACACCGCATATTCCATTAATGTATAGGGTTTGGCAAGGCGCTTTTAAACATATGTGGGATTACAAATTAAAGTTTATTTGTTCGATTTCATTTTCTTAACACTATGAGTTTAACAAGTAATAAAAGTATTAAATAAAGTTACTGGGGCAAAACAACCGACCACAAGTCTTGTGCAATTCAACACACCGAATAAAAATAATACGCACGTCTTTTCAATACAATTTCTCTCTTCAGTGTCTCGCGATATTCTTTATTCTTCTTTTTACTTAAACTTAAAAAAGACCATTCAAAGCGAACAATCGATTAAAATTATCGATGGATTCAATGATGTTACATCGAGGAGGGTACGCTGTTACAACGATACTATCCCAATCCTACATTCGGCTATCCTGATAATTCATTAGTCCCGAATGAACCCCATTTTTTCATAAATTCTGCTGCAGTGGTTGTTGTTTTAGGCCCTTCTTGATTACCTACTTTTTCAACTTCGTAACGTCCATGTTTCATTACTTTTGTGACTTTATAAGGTCCTAAAAACTTAGCTCTAAGCAAATCATCGTCTTTTTTGCGCATATTTAACCCTGTCAAAATTTGAAAAGGTGTGTATTTAGTTGTCCTTGGCTTTGTGTCATTCAGTATTTGCTGTATTCTGTCTACGTGATTGTGCCAATTCGAAGGATTACTTTGACATAACTTTCCTAACATGGGAATCACGATTTTATGAATTCGTTCAACTTGTCCGTTTCCCCTAGGCATTCCCGTCGTTATATGTAGCAACTGAATTCCCTGATCTGTGCAATAACCCCTGAATCCCGTAGACGTGAAAGCGCTGCCCCAGTCGGTAACAATTCTTCGCGGAGTCCCAAAAATAGCAGCTTGCTTGCTCAGTCGAATTATAACCTCCTCAGTGCCTGTCGATCGAGTTGGATATAGCCATACGAACTTCGCAAGCCCATCAACTACAGCCAATATGTGATTATACTTCTTTTTTGTTTCCGTCAATGGTCCCACGTGGTCTATGTGATAAGTACCAAGAGGTTCTTGTGCTTTGTCGATTGGTGTCAACAATCCCTCTTTTTTGCCTCGCTTTGACTCTATTATCAAGCATTCAATACAACACTTAACAAACTTCTCAACTTTCACTGCAAGATTTTTCATATTATATAATAGGATTTTTCAATTAATTCTCTCGTTTGTGAGAGTCGCGACAAGATGGGTCACACTTTTATTGATAGCGTTGATCTGGCAGCTCATTGCACTAATGCAATTATTCGATAACTTTCGTAAAATATTTTTTGGCAATCAAAAAGTGGCAGGTCTCACTAGACTGCATTTTGCAACACTGCAAAAAAAAAAAAGCGTGTGCATCGCCATAATGCCAAGAAAGATCTCTCTCTTCCGTCTTGACACGCAAAGCGAACAGACGTCGTCATCTTTTTCAAGTCACTTAAAATTTTTTAATCTGAGCCATCTGATGCCAGAAAATCAAAAGAAATATAAATAAGTGCGAACACCAATTGTGAAACATACCGGCTTATCGGCCGCCAATAAATTTTTGGGCAATACCACGCCGAATTTACTTGATATGATGTCGCTGAGGACGGACAAAATAATGAATGCCTAATCAGTGACAGGAAGAACGCAATACCTTTGGACAAAACAATTATGATTATGTGGGATGTTCAGCGCAAGCCAATCACATTCTTATGAGGGTCGTTGTGCCGTAAAATAAATAAAAAAAAAAAAAATAGCAAACATAACCTGCAGCAGCACCACGTGCTGAGTCTTCCTGCCGAGCAGCGTTGGCGCATATTTGGCATCGCCACCAAAAGAATCTTCCACGGATTCATGGATATTCAATTCTAAATTCATATTATAATTTGTCGCGTACCTGTACGACTGAATGCACGTGGTCAGCTGTCAACCAAGGCGTGCATAACCTCACCGTTGTGGAGTGCCACGAGGGCTCTCTCGTTCACTGCCATGGAGCCGAAGTCTTCATCGACCTGGACGTTTCTTTTTCTCTTAATTTAATTTTCTTTAATGAAACTTTTTAATTAGGTTTAAAATATCTACTATATGCTCTTAGTGTAGCATTTCCATTCGAATTTCATAAGCTTTTATTATTTTTATAAAATCATTTACTTTGGGTATGGTATGTATGGCGCAATTAAACTGATATATGTATGTATTTAACTAATTCTTTTTGGGAAGTTCAAACAGCAACTCCAGAATCTTCAGGCCTGTCGACAAAGGAATGCATCAAAACTTCAAGTAAGCAAGTAAACATATGGGAAATAGAGTGAGTTTACCTTATAGTTTATAATATATATATATATATCTATAGTCACTGTTCTATAAAAAGATCCATACCCATAACCATATATGAAAGAAAATATATTTTTTTAGTATTTAAAAGTTTACCACAAATTTAATAATGGTTCCAAGAAATACTTTTCAATATCTAAAGTCCATTCTAATTGTAATTAAAAAAAACATATTATAAATACATATAAGTGTTTCACATGAATAGAGTGTTAGTCATTCAGTAGTTTTTTTTATATGTTGATGGACAACAAAATGAATTTAAATAATTTAATAAACAATTATGTTAAATCTTGTTGTAAAGTTTGACTTCCAAACTTTACATTACGAAACACCTGTAATATTATTATCTAGGAATTTATAGCTCTGATTTCAAGTCGGTTCTATACCAGATAATTCACATAAACTATCTTTTCTCATTAGATCGAGATTGTTTGCTGGATAAATTCGGTATCTTACTCTTTATTGGGATTAGACTTCAACCACTTGTATTTAAAAGTTATTTTCAATAGTCGCATTTAGTTTAGACTAATACCCTTTAAAAAAAAAAAAAAAAACAACCGTTGTGTTTATTATCCGAAGATTACCTCATTGTTTGTTATGATAATATTGTACTTTTTCTAAATTACCGTTATACCGCTTATCTTTTAAAATGCCTTTAACTCGAAGCACTGAAAATTTAGCAACTATTCCAACGGAAGACTCAGTTGTTTTTACGCAGCCTAGTACTAGTTCTGTCATTAACCCAAACAGAATGGTAACTAGATCTGGTGGCACATGTCGTTCGAATACTCAAGCAGAGAAAAGCCCACAAGTTACACAATCGCCTTTGATACCAAATTTGTTGACAGAAAATCGTGTGCAGGAAATAATTTCCAATTCAATGGATAGGTTCCAAGCGAGTATAAACGACATAATATCAGCTCAAATCTCTGAAGCAATAAGGTCAATAAATCAAGCTTCTCTCGCAGAAAATACTCAATCTAACACACAGCCGAATTGGGATAACGGTTCAAGCAATTTGAATGCACGCAATCACTTGCCGAATTCCAACAACACCTCACGTGTGAGACTTTCTTCAGAACCCAGTTGCCAAAGCAATCTTTCAGTGGAGCGCCCGGACAAGGTATCTAATATTATTTCCAATTGGCGTATTAAATTTGGTGGTATACCAAATGATATCCCAATTGAAGACTTTATTTACAGAGTAAATAATTTAACCTCAACATGCCTAAATGGGGATTTTGAATTACTCATCCAGTTTGCCAACTTGCTTTTTACTGGCTCAGCATTATCTTTCTATTGGAGAGTACATAGGTCGGTCGAAATGTTGACTTGGACCTGTCTTTGTAGACGCTTGAAGGAGAGATATCAAGACCAAAGATCTGACCTTGAAATCAAAAGCTTTATGCGCCGGCGAAGGCAAAAACCAAATGAGAGTTTTGATGAATTCTTGGATTCAATACTTGCTATGCCGATTCTCTTCGAGAACCAATGGCGGATGTTGATATCGTTGCAGAGGTTCGTCACAACCTCAATGAAGAATTAAAACATGAGCTTTTGCACATCGACACTCCAGATTTAGCTTCATTGCGTAAAGAATGCCATCGTCACGAAGAATTCTTCCGCGGTAATCGTGCTAAAAACGCTTCTCGCTTAAACGTTGCTAAGAAATTTATAAACACTCTGGTGCAAGAAGAGACAGTCGACACAGATGATGATGCTTCTGCAGTTTCAGATGAAATCTGTGCCATCAAATCTGCTGTAAAATTAAAATGTTGGAACTGCGAAGAACTTGGGCACAGATACCAAGAGTGTCTCAAGTCTCGTCGCTTATTCTGCTACGGTTGTGGTGAAGTAAATACATACAAGCCCAACTGTTCGAAATGTAATCCACCATCGGAAAACCTGCCTCAGGGCATCCACCCAAATCCGAAAGTGGATGTCCGTCGTTAGTTTCAGATATAAGCCATTGCAACAAATTCCCAGACATGCCTTTAAAATCACCAGACTTACTACCATCCATTCGGACCAAACCATACCATTTGCGTTTAGAACATTACTTAAAACGGCGAACAGAATTGTTTAATGTCAATTCAATACGTTCTGTAAAATCTCGTTCATCAGCTCGCATTAGAGAATTTTGGAAACGTAAACGACAGCTTCGCAAATATATGATTTCCGCTATAGTTAACAAAAAGCATGATATTCGTCCTTTTACTAATGTAGACATGCTCGGCGAATCTGTTTTAGCTCTCTTAGACAGTGGAGCGAATAAAAGCGTTATAGGTGGTTCCTTAGCTTTAAACGTAGTATTAAATAATTCTGTCTTTCACAAATTAAATTCTTCAGTCCGTACTGCAGACGGTCAAACCCAAACCGTTGCTGGTACTATTACTGTTCCGTTAACTTATAATTCGATCAAATCTGATTTTGAGTTTCTAGTTGTGCCTTCAATAAAAGAGAACTTAATTTGCGGCATGGATTTTTGGGACAAGTTTGGTATATCCATAAATTCTAAATTGATCAGATAACTTATGAAAAATCTGAAGATTCACCAATGATGGATTTAACAGCATCACAAAAGAGCAAATTGCAGTCTGTGGTAGACTTTTTTCCGTCCTTTGACAAAGAAGGACTTGGTCTAACTAAATTGATCGAGCACAGCATTGACACTGCGGATGCAAAGCCAATCAAACAAAGATTTTACCCGTTGTCTCCAGCCAAAGAAAAATTGCTTTGTCTCGAAATTGATCGCATGATTAAATCAGACGTCATTGAGGAAGCTCCTTCGTCATCTTGGTCATCTCCCGTGACGCTCCATATTAAACCAGGCAAGATACGATTTTGCCTAGATGCGCGTAAACTTAACGCAGTCACTGTCAAAGACGCGTATCCAATTCCCATAATGGACGGACTTTTGAGTCGTTTACCGCCTGTACATTGTATATCGAAAATTGATTTAAAAGACGCCTTTTGGCAAATTCTCGTAGACAAAGAATCCAGACCAAAAACTGCATTCACCGTTCCAAATCGTCCGCTGTATCAGTTCAAAAGAATGCCATTCGGTTTAACCAATGCGCCACACACCATGTGCCGGCTTATGGATTTGGTTATTCCATATCAGCTTAAATCTCACGTTCTAGTTTATATGGACGACCTGCTGGTGTTATCAAATAATTTTGAAGAGCATATCTTGCATCTTTCGCAAGTAGCAACACATTTAAGAGAAGCTGGATTAACGATAAACGTTCCAAAAAGCCAATTTTGTCTCAAAAAAGTCGATTATTTGGGTTATATAGTAGGTGAGGGTACGCTTCACGTAAACCCAAATAAAATCAATGCGGTTAGCGAATTCCCAATTCCGAAAACGCAAAAGCAATTACGGCGTTTTCTTGGCATGACCGGTTGGTACCAACGTTTTATTTCTAACTATTCGTCAGTCATATTTCCGCTTACAGAGTTGTTACGTGGCAAATCCTTTGCTTGGAATGACCAGGCTCAAAAATCGTTCGAAGAAATTAAACTGAAAATGTGTTCTGCTCCTTGTCTTATACACCCCAATTACGACAAGTCCTTCATTGTACAATGTGACGCTTCATTGCACGGAGTAGGTGCGGTTCTTTCTCAATGTGATAAATCAGGTTGTGAGCGACCAATTTCATTCATGTCGAAGAAACTAAATAAAGCTCAGCGTAATTACACAGTTACAGAGCTGGAATGCTTGGCTGCGGTGCTAGCAATTAAAAAATTTCGTATGTATATCGATGGTCATGATTTTAAAGTTGTCACCGACCATGCTAGTTTGCGTTGGCTCATGAATCAATCCGATCTGTCAGGCAGATTAGCACGGTGGGCTATTAAATTGCAGGGATACAATTTTGAGATTGAACATCGAAAAGGTAGCGAAAATGTCGTCGCAGATGCCTTGTCTAGATCATTCGAGGATGCCGATGACATTGCTGCACTTGATTTTGATGTGATTCCAGAAATTGATTTGGAATCAGAAGCATTTCAGGATAAAGAATATGTGTCGCTTCGAGAAAAGTTTTTTTCCTCAGAGTTACCAGATTTCCGAGTGGTAGATAAGTTTATATATTATCGTACAACCTTTCATAGCGATAATGATAAGCAGGAAACCAGTTGGAAACTTTTTGTACCAGAATCAATGAGGAAACTTGTAATTGTATCAGCACATGACCAGCCGTCGTCATCGCACTGTGGTATGTTCAAATGCCTAGAGCGTATCCGGCGCAAATTTTACTGGCCAAATATGGTTGTAGATGTTCGCGACTATATTCGAAATTGCAATGTATGCAAGACAACCAAACATCCAACATCTTTACTCAGACCGCCAATGGGAAAACGAGTTCAGAGTGAGAGAATATTTCAAAGACTGTATATGGATTTCATAGGGCCTTTCCCTCGCACAAAATCTGGAAATATAGGGATTTTTATTATCCTGGATCATTTTTCCAAATTCACTTTTCTTAAACCGGTCAAGAAATTTAATTCGAAAATAATTATTTCCTTCCTTAAGGATGAAATATTCTCATGTTTTGGTGTACCTGAGGTAGTTGTATCTGATAACGGAACTCAATTTAAAAGCCGTGAATTCTCAGATTTTCTATCTAAATATGGTATCCATCACACGTTTACAGGTGCATACGCTCCTCAATCTAATGCCGCAGAGCGTGTTAACTGTTCAATCAACGCAGCATTAAGAGCAATTCTACGTTCAGACCAACGTGAGTGGGATAAATATCTGAGCAGTATTAACAGTTCTCTAAGAAATTGTATACACCAATCAATAGGTATGTCTCCCTATTTGGCAGTATTCGGACAAAACATGATATCACACGGCAAAGACTACAAATTATTGCGAAACCTTGGTATGCTTACTGAGGGTGAAATCCAGCTCTCAAAATCAGATGAGTGCTCTAAAATTCGCTCGACTATTGGAAAGTACTTGCAGAAGGCCCATCAAACTAATGAAAAAACATACAATTTGCGATCAAGAGAACGATCTTTTGATGTAGGTCAAGAAGTCATTAAAAGAAATTTTGCCTTGAGTAGTGCTGCAAATTATATTAATGCAAAATTAGCTCCAGTAGGAACGAAAGCTCGTGTAAAGAGAAAATTAGGACAATCAATGTATCTTTTAGAAGATTTGAATGGCAAGGAGTTAGGGAAATTCCATGCCAAAGATATCTGGTAAAAGTGTCGCAACTTTTCTTTGTTTTCATTTTTTAGTCGCAGGGACAAAAAAAATGTAACAACCTGTGAGAGTCGCGACAAGATGGGTCACACTTTTATTGATAGCGTTGATCTGGCAGCTCATTGCACTAATGCAATTATTCGATAACTTTCGTAAAATATTTTTTGGCAATCAAAAAGTGGCAGGTCTCACTAGACTGCATTTTGCAACACTGCAGGAAAAAAGCGTGTGCATCGCCATAATGCCAAGAAAGAGATCTCTCTTCCGTCTTGACACGCAAAGCGAACAGACGTCGTCATCTTTTTCAAGTCACTTAAAATTTTTTAATCTGAGCCATCTGATGCCAGAAAATCAAAAGAAATATAAATAAGTGCGAACATCAATTGTGAAACATACCGGCTTATCGGCCGCCAACAAATTTTTGGGCAATACCACGCCGAATTTACTTGATATGATGTCGCTGAGGACGGACAAAATAATGAATGCCTAATCAGTGACAGGAAGAACGCAATACCTTTGGACAAAACAATTATGATTATGTGGGATGTTCAGCGCAAGCCAATCACATTCTAATGAGGGTCGTTGTGCCGTAAAATAAATAAAAAAAAAAAAATAGCAAACATAACCTGCAGCAGCACCACGTACTGAGTCTTCCTGCCGAGCGGCGTTGGCGCATATTTGGCATCGCCACCAAAAGAATCTTCCACGGATTCATGGATATTCAATTCTAAATTCATATTATAATTTGTCGCGTACCTGTACGACTGAATGCACGTGGTCAGCTGTCAACCAAGGCGTGCATAACCTCACCGTTGTGGAGTGCCACGAGGGCTCTCTCGTTCACTGCCATGGAGCCGAAGTCTTCATCGACCTGGACGTTTCTTTTTCTCTTAATTTAATTTTCTTTAATGAAACTTTTTAATTAGGTTTAAAATATCTACTATATGCTCTTAGTGTAGCATTTCCATTCGAATTTCATAAGCTTTTATTATTTTTATAAAATCATTTACTTTGGGTATGGTATGTATGGCGCAATTAAACTGATATATGTATGTATTTAACTAATTCTTTTTGGGAAGTTCAAACAGCAACTCCAGAATCTTCAGGCCTGTCGACAAAGGAATGCATCAAAACTTCAAGTAAGCAAGTAAACATATGGGAAATAGAGTGAGTTTACCTTATAGTTTATAATATATATATATATATCAGTCACTCTATAAAAAGATCCATACCCATAACCATATATGAAAGAAAATATATTTTTTTTAGTATTTAAAAGTTTACCACAAATTTAATAATGGTTCCAAGAAATACTTTTCAATATCTAAAGTCCATTCAAGTTAATTCGTAATTTAAAAAAAAAACATATTATAAATGTTTCACATGAATAGAGTGTTAGTCATTCAGTAGTTTTTTTTATATGTTGATGGACAACAAAATGAATTTAAATAATTTAATAAACAATTATGTTAAATCTTCTACTATGAATTAAAAGCCTTTCTGACTCGAGGTAATCTGAGGATGTAAACACAGCGGCTGGTTATGGGTGGACGAGTTGTCCACATGGTAGGGTGGGTAAAGAAGGAGGCCATCTGACTAGGTCCTCCACCAAAAGGGTATAGTCTTGTCGTCCGTTTATTTATAGCCTTATTTAGCTTGATCCTTAGATAGGTCTATCTCTGTCTACGATTTTATTTTATGTGACGCGTCTGTCTCAATATCACAAGTCCCACCCCTTCTCTTGCTCTGGGCAAGTCGGACACAATTATAGTAAACAGAGAGTGGTATTGTGGCAGCACTAAACGCGTGGTCGTT
>JAEIFS010000356.1:0-49403 GCA_018904165.1 Zaprionus camerounensis
TTCGAAGGACATTTACTTATGACTAGCTTTATCAATTTAAGTCAAAATATCAAAATTATAAGTTTTGAAAAATTTTGAAAATATTGTAAGGGGGCCCCTTATCACAAATTTACACCAAAATTAAGGGATTTTCTTCGATATTTTTATCGCAAACAGTTTTCGAAGGACTTTTTATACTACTTATTTTCCTTCGATATTTTTATCGCAAACACTTTTCGAAGGACTTTTTATACTACTTATTACTAGCTTTATCAATTTAAGTCAAAATATCAAAATTCTAAATTTTCAAAAATTTTGAAAATGTTGTAAGGGGGGACCCTCATCACAAATTTACACCTAAATTAAGGGTTTTTGCTCGATATTTTCCACAATTTTCATCGCAAAGACTTTTCGAACATTTTATACTACTTATGACTAGCTTTATCAATTTAAGTCAAAATATCAAAATTCTAAGTTTTGAAAAATTTTGAAAATGTTGTAAGGGGGACCCTCATCACAAATTTACACCTAAACTAAGGGTTTTTCTTTGATATTTTCCACAATTTTCTTCGCAACGACTTTTCGAAGGACATTTTATACTACTTATGACTAGCTTTATCAATTTAAGTCAAAATGTCAAAATTCTAAATTTTGAAAATGTTGTAACAGGGGACCCTTATCGCAAATTTACACCTAAATTAAGGGTTTTCCTTCGATATTTTCCATAATTTTCAGCACAGACTTTTCGAAGGACATTTTATTCTACTTATGACTAGCTTTATCAATTTAAGTCAAAATATCAAAATTCTAAATTCCCTTATCACAAATTTACACCTAAATTAAGGGTTTTTCTTCAATATTTTCCACAATGTTTATCGCAAAGACTTTTCGAAGGGCTTTTTATACAACTTAGTACTAGCTTTATCAATTTAAGTCAAAATACCAAAATTCTAAATTTTGAAAATGTTGTAACGGGGGACCCTTATCACAAATTTACACCTAAATTAAGGGTTTTTCTTCGATATTTTCCACAATTTTCATCGCAAAGACTTTTCGAAGGACATTTTATACTACTTATGACTAGCTTTATCAATTTAAGTCAAAATATCAAAATTCTAAATTTTGGAAAATTTTGAAAATGTAAGGGGGACCCTTATCACAAATTTACACCTAAATTAATGGTTTTTCTTCGATATTTTCCACAATTTTCATCGCAAAGACTTTTCGAAGGACATTTTATACTACTTATGACTAGCTTTATCAATTTAAGTCAAAATATCAAAATTCTAAATTTTGAAAAATTTTGAAAATGTTGTAAGGGGGGACCCTCATCACAAATTTACACCTAAATTAAGGGTTTTTCTTCGATATTTTCCACAATTTTCATCGCAAAGACTTTTCGAAGGACATTTACTTATGACTAGCTTTATCAATTTAAGTCAAAATATCAAAATTCTAAGTTTTGAAAAATTTTGAAAATATTGTAAGGGGGGACCCTTATCACAAATTTACACCAAAATTAAGGGATTTTCTTCGATATTTTTATCGCAAACAGTTTTCGAAGGACTTTTTATACTACTTATTTTCCTTCGACATTTTTATCGCAAACACTTTTCGAAGGACTTTTTATACTACTTATTACTAGCTTTATCAATTTAAGTCAAAATATCAAAATTCTAAATTTTCAAAAATTTTGAAAATGTTGTAAGGGGGGACCCTCATCACAAATTTACACCTAAATTAAGGGTTTTTCCTCGATATTTTCCACAATTTTCATCGCAAAGACTTTTCGAACATTTTATACTACTTATGACTAGCTTTATCAATTTAAGTCAAAATATCAAAATTCTAAGTTTTGAAAAATTTTGAAAATGTTGTAAGGGGGGACCCTCATCACAAATTTACACCTAAACTAAGGGTTTTTCTTTGATATTTTCCACAATTTTCATCGCAACGACTTTTCGAAGGACATTTTATACTACTTATGACTAGCTTTATCAATTTAAGTCAAAATGTCAAAATTCTAAATTTTGAAAATGTTGTAACGGGGGACCCTTATCGCAAATTTACACCTAAATTAAGGGTTTTCCTTCGATATTTTCCATAATTTTCAGCACAGACTTTTCGAAGGACATTTTATTCTACTTATGACTAGCTTTATCAATTTAAGTCAAAATATCAAAATTCTAAATTCCCTTATCACAAATTTACACCTAAATTAAGGGTTTTTCTTCAATATTTTCCACAATGTTTATCGCAAAGACTTTTCGAAGGGCTTTTTATACAACTTAGTACTAGCTTTATCAATTTAAGTCAAAATACCAAAATTCTAAATTTTGAAAATGTTGTAACGGGGGACCCTTATCACAAATTTACACCTAAATTAAGGGTTTTTCTTCGATATTTTCCACAATTTTCATCGCAAAGACTTTTCGAAGGACATTTTATACTACTTATGACTAGCTTTATCAATTTAAGTCAAAATATCAAAATTCTAAATTTTGGAAAATTTTGAAAATGTAAGGGGGGACCCTTATCACAAATTTACACCTAAATTAATGTTTTTTCTTCGATATTTTCCACAATTTTCATCGCAAAGACTTTTCGAAGGACATTTTATACTACTTATGACTAGCTTTATCAATTTAAGTCAAAATATCAAAATTCTAAATTTTGAAAAATTTTGAAAATGTTGTAAGGGGGACCCTCATCACAAATTTACACCTAAATTAAGGGTTTTTCTTCGATATTTTCCACAATTTTCATCGCAAAGACTTTTCTTTTTTTTTTTTTTTTATTATTACTTTGCTGTTATATATTGGATCTTCTCATATGAGAACTAACAATAAGTTTTCAAATCTTAATGATAGCTATTTTATTAACAGTTTATCAAACTGAATTCTGGTTAGATGTCCCTAAAAAAAAAATTCCTTCGCTGGGCTGGTAGGTCCTTTCGACGAAGGCGGGATTGACTGCTGAGCTGCGTAAGACCTCTCGCTAGGTGGTTGGGGTGCGTGGAGAGCTTGCTGTGGTATCTTTTCTTGAGTTCCGCAATAGTGTTACTAACTGGTGGAATGTTCAAATCTCTGTGGATGTTTTCGTTCCGAACGTACCACGGTGCCCCAGTGATGGTCCTCAGTATTTTTGATTGAGCTCGTTGTATGATTTCAATGTTGCTGTTGCTGGCGTTCCCCCATAGTTGTGAGCCGTAGGTCCAGATAGGTTTTAGTACAGAGTTGTAGAGTAGGACCTTGTGGTCCAGGCTGAGCGGGGAGGAGGCGTTAATAAGCCAGTGCAGGTTGCTGGCTTTCAGCTTCAGGTGTGTTTTCTTGGCTTCAATGTGCCTGCGCCATGTGAGTCTTCTATCAAGGTGTACTCCTAGGTACGTTACTTCTTCTGCTTTCGGGAGTGGTATGTTGTTTAACGAGAGTGGTGGGCAATCTTGTCTGTTAAGCGTAAACGTCACGTGCTTACATTTTTGCTCGTTTACTTTTATTCGCCAGTCAGAGAGCCAGTTTTCAATATCTGTGAGGTGCGATGCTAGTTGAGCTGTAGCTTGGGTTGGGGACCTTGAGCGGCTAAGGATAGCTGTATCGTCAGCAAATGTGGATACTGCTAGGCGTCTATTTGTTGGGATGTCGGCTGTGTAGATTAAGTATAGGGTGGGCCCAAGAACGCTGCCTTGTGGGACTCCAGCCATGGTTTTGAGGTCAGTTGAAGTGGCAGAGCCACACCGGACTGCAAATTTTCTGTCGTAGAGGTATGATTTCAAGAGCTTGTGAGTGCTTTCAGGTAGAGCTGTTTTAATTTTAAACATCAGACCGTCTAGCCAGACTCTATCGAACGCTTGGGATACATCTAAAAATACCGCTGTACAGTATTCTCGCTTTTCGAATGCAGTTCTTATTTCTGTTGTTAATCGATTCACCTGCTCTATGGTTCCATGGCTTTCACGAAAGCCAAATTGATGAGCTGGGATTATGTTGTGTGCTCTTAAATGTGTATTGAGCCGAGTTAACAAGCATTTTTCGAAGAGTTTTGAGAGACATGAGAGTAGGCTAATGGGTCTGTACGATGAAGGAACTGTGTGATCCTTACCAGGCTTTGGAATCATGGTGATGACAGATTTCTTCCATCGTTGTGGAAAGTAGCCAAGTTTGGTAATGGCATTGAAAAGCTGGGTGATATAGCGGACTGCACAAGATGGCAGCTCGATGATCATTTTTGGAGTTATTAGGTCACAGCCGGGAGATTTTTTAGGGCTGAGAGTGTCTTTAATAATTTTTGTTATTTCGCTCGAGCGGAACACAATCGGTGTGTGTTGCTGGTGGTAGTCGTCGGGTGAAGGCGGTAGCGTAAATGTACTTGTTGCCTCGTTTGGCATGAAAACTTTTTGAAGGTGAGTGGCGAACGTGGTGGCTCTGTCTTCGTCAGTACGGGCCCAACCGCCTGAGGAATTCCTTATTGGCAGAACCGTTTCGGTTGGGGGGCGAAGAGATGGGTGGGCTCTCCAAAGTGATTGTTTGGTGCCTGTTGGTGAAAGTTGCTCTATATATCTGTGTTGCGCGTATTCTTCTTCTTTTTCCAAAGCGTTGGTCAGTTTGCGTGTAGCGACTTTTAGCTTTTGTTTTGCAGATGGAGATCTGGAAGATTGCCATTCTCTTCGTAAGCGTCGTTTTTCGAGGGTTGAGTGTAACGTGTTTAGCTTTAGGTGTTGAAGAGCGGGCTGCTGCCGTAAGGATGGATTCCAGAGTGGATGTGGAGCTTTCTACATCAGATTCTGTGTTGAACTTTGGGCTTAACTCGATGTGTGAACTTATGTACTTTTTGTACCTCAGCCAGTTTGTTGTGTGTGAGGTCAATCTGTCAGGTTGCTCTATGTTTTGTGCATTTCGGTGGAGGTGAATTAGTATAGGGGAGTGATCAGATGACAGATCTTGCAGACATTCAGCTGTTACCAAACCACGAGGAATATTTTTCGTAACTGCGAAGTCTATTAAGTCTGGCAGCTTATTGATGTCTGTTGGCCAGTATGTCGGGCTCCCAGGAGAGACGTGGTCGAGTTTATTGTTGGCTTTTATTAGAGTCTTATAGAGTTGTTTTCCTTTTGGGTTAACTAGGCGCGATCCCCTGTGAGTATGTTTGGCGTTGTAGTCGCCTGCTGCTAGGAAGTGTGGCCCTAGTGCTTGGAAGAATTCCAGGAACTGATCTTCCATTACTGTGAAACGGGGGGGCCAATATACGGCCGCTAGTGCAAGGTGTGTGTTGCTCTCCAGCCGTATGTTGATGGATGTGGCTTGAAGATGATTTTCAGCAAATGCTTTGTGAAAGTTATGCTTCATGCGATTTCTAATGAGTATGCCGGTGCCACCGTGTGATTTACCATCTGGGTGGTTTGTGCCGTAGAAGTGGTAATCTCTTATTTGAAAATTGTATTTGCTTGTTAGGTGCGTTTCAGAAAGAAGCATGACGTCAATGTGCTTCTCGTGTAGAAATTGAGCTAGCTCAAGTTTTCGATGTGAAACACCATTTGCATTCCACGTAGCTATGCGTAAGGTAGCCATTATTTATTTCTGTTGACGAGATACAAGCATTTGTATCAAAAGGTTTTGATTACGTACCATATCTTGAATAGTGGTACGCATAAATGACATGAACTCTATCATGCTCTGTTGCAAAGCTTGCATCAAAGCTTCAGTTCTAGTTTCTTGCTGCTCTGGTGGCCTATAATCCTGTTGTGTGACCAGTTTTGTATGCGTTTCGTGTAGTGGTTGCGTATTTCGGATAGGAGGCATCCCACCTGATTTTAGGGCATTTGCATATGATACGTTGTTATTTCTGATTAGAGGCGTTGCTATGTGTTTTGTTGCATTCGTAGAGAAAACTTCAGGATTTGTTATTGATGTAAGCGTGGATATTCCTTGGTGTGGCCGTACAATGGTCATTCTTTGGTGAAGACGGCTCTTCAACTCCTTGTAGATTGGACAGCCTCTATAGTTTGCAGTGTGATTGCCACCACAGTTGCCGCATCTTTTCTGGCTAGAATTTTCCTTATTTGCTGGGCATTGCGTAGAGTCGTGAAGGTCGCCACAAATTACACATACGGGGCGCAGTGTGCAGTACGACCTCGTGTGGCCATATTCTTGGCAGTTCATGCATTGTACTGGGGCCCTACGCTTATGCGGCTCTTCTACTGTAATCCTACGGTGCATGAGGAGCTGGAGTTTGTAAATTGGATGTATCTCGTTTTTTTTAGGAGGCCTGTTTTCTGGTTGAAGCTCAACCTTAAAGAGTGGTTGCGGCTGGTTGTTCTTGTTTTTGATGTTGAAGACGTTTTTGGCGGAGAATCCTTCTTCGCGTAATGCCTCGGTTATTTCTTCGGGCGTTACATCAGGCTCAATGCCCTTTAGCACTACTTGTAAGCCCTTGCTGCTTTTAAGCTGATATGTATAGTAGCATATTTTGCTTTCGGTGAGGTACTTTGTGACCTTTCTATAGTCGTCTTCCGTTTTCGTTTGAAGTCTAGTCTCATTAATGGTGCCTCTTACGAGTGGAATTATGTGGAAACTATCTTTGCCCGTGAGGCCAATCAGTGTGTTTACCAAATTGTTTGTGCTCTTCTGGCGGATATAAATTGGGGGGGGCTTTAATTTCTTTACTTCATTTTCTACGGGTTCCTGCGGCAAGTCTTCAGCGGTATCTGCCAGCAGTGAAAATCTGTTGGAGTTTGCGGGCGCTGCATCAGTGATCAAGTTAATGTTCCCGCGTGTAGTTTTGTGCTTGTTTTCTGCTTTGGAGTTTTGTGGGCTTAGTTTTCTTTTTATTGTTATGTAGCGGTCCATTCCAGTCTGCAAGGTCGAACCAGCGTTCTTGTTTACGTTTTGCTTTGCTGGTAGCGCAGCAAAACCGTTAGCATTCGTTTTTGTTTTGATCGCTGGCTTCGCGAGAGCGGGTGCAGTCGACGACGATATTGAGCGAGCTGACGACACCGTTCCAGTTGTTGTTGTGATTGCACTTGCAGTAATAATTGAGGTCACTGTACTGGTCACCGTAGGTAAGCATAGGGCAAACTCGCGAGAGTTTGTTGATAGAGGGTTTTGTGTAAAAGACAGTAGCGACGGCGAGCAGGAACGCGCTCTCTCTTGAGTTGTTGGTAACAGTGAGTTCATCGGGTTGGGGGTGATTGACCCTTATCACAAATTTACACCAAAATTAAGGGATTTTCTTCGATATTTTTATCGCAAACAGTTTTCGAAGGACTTTTTATACTACTTATTTTCCTTCGATATTTTTATCGCAAACACTTTTCGAAGGACTTTTTATACTACTTATTACAAGCTTTATCAATTTAAGTCAAAATATCAAAATTCTAAATTTTCAAAAATTTTGAAAATGTTGTAAGGGGGGACCCTCATCACAAATTTACACCTAAATTAAGGGTTTTTCCTCGATATTTTCCACAATTTTCATCGCAAAGACTTTTCGAACATTTTATACTACTTATGACTAGCTTTATCAATTTAAGTCAAAATATCAAAATTCTAAGTTTTGAAAAATTTTGAAAATGTTGTAAGGGGGGACCCTCATCACAAATTTACACCTAAACTAAGGGTTTTCCTTCGATATTTTCCATAATTTTCAGCACAGACTTTTCGAAGGACATTTTATTCTACTTATGACTAGCTTTATCAATTTAAGTCAAAATATTAAAATTCTAAATTCCCTTATCACAAATTTACACCTAAATTAAGGGTTTTTCTTCGATATTTTTCACAATGTTTATCGCAAAGACTTTTCGAAGGGCTTTTTATACAACTTAGTACTAGCTTTATCAATTTAAGTCAAAATATCAAAATTCTAAATTTTGAAAATGTTGTAACGTGGGACCCTTATCACAAATTTACACCTAAATTAAGGGTTTTTCTTCGATATTTTCCACAATTTTCATCGCAAAGACTTTTCGAAGGACATTTTATACTACTTATGACTACCTTTATCAATGTTGTAACGGGGGACCCTTATCGCAAATTTACACCTAAATTAAGGGTTTTTCTTCGATATTTTCCATAATTTTCATCGCAAAGACTTTTCGAAGGACATTTTATTCTACTTATGACTAGCTTTATCAATTTAAGTCAAAATATCAAAATTCTAAATTTTTGAAAATTTTGAAAATGTAAGGGGGGACCCTTATCACAAATTTACGGGCATTTATACTACTTATACATTTTATACTACTTATTACTAGCTTTATCATTTTAAGTCAAAATATCACAATTCTAAATTTTTAAAAATTTTGAAAATGTTGTAAGGGGGGACCCTTAACAAAAATTTACACCTAAATTAAGGAGTTTTCTTCGATATTTTCCACAATTTTCATCGTAAAGACTTTTCGAAGGACATTTTATTCTACTTATGGGCATTTATACTACTTATACATTTTATACTACTTATTACTAGCTTTATCATTTTAAGTCAAAATATCACAATTCTAAATTTTTAAAAATTTTGAAAATGTTGTAAGGGGGGACCCTTATCGCAAATTTACACCTAAATTAAGGGTTTTTCATCGATATTTTTATCGCAAACACTTTTCGAAGGATTTTTTATACTGCTTATTTTTCTTCGATATTTTTATCGCAAACACTTTTCGAAGGACTTTTTATACTTCTTATTACTATTATTACTGTTGTAACGGGGGACCCTTATCACAAATTTACACCTAAATTAAGGGTTTTTCTTCGATATTTTCCACAATTTTCATCGCAAAGACTTTTCGAAGGACATTTTATACTACTTATGACCAGCTTTATCAATTTAAATCAAAATATCAAAATTATCAATTTTGAAAATGTTGTAAGGGGGGACCCTTATCACAAATTTACACCTAAATTAAGGGTTTTTCTTCGATATTTTCCACAATTTTTATCGCAAAGACTTTTCGAAGGACATTTTATACTACTTATTACTAGCTTTATCATTTTAAGTCAAAATATCAAAATTCTAAATTTTTAAAAATTTTGAAAATGTTGTAAGGGGGGACCCTTAACACAAATTTACACCTAAATTAAGGGTTTTTCTTCGATATTTTCCACAATTTTCATCGTAAAGACTTTTCGAAGGACATTTTATACTACTTATGACTAGCTTTATCAATTTAAGTCAAAATATCAAAATTCTAAATTTTGAAAATGTTGTAAGGGGGGACCCTTATCACAAATTTACACCTAAATTAAGGGTTTTTCTTCGATATTTTCCACAATTTTCATCGCAAAGACTTTTCGAAGGACATTTTATACTACTTTTTACTAGCTTTATCAATTTAAGTCAAAATATCAAAATTCTAAATTTTGAAAAATTTTGAAAATGTTGTAAGGGGAGACCCTTATCACAAATTTACACCTAAATTAAGGGTTTTTCTTCGATATTTTCTACAATTTTCATCGCAGGACTTTTTCGAATGACTTTTTATACTACTTATTACTAGCTTTATCAATTTAAGTCAAAATATCAAAATTCTAAATTTTTAAAAATTTTGAAAATGTTGTAAGGGGGACCCTTATCACAAATTTACACCTAAATTAAGGGTTTTTCTTCAATATTTTCCACAATGTTTATCGCAAAGACTTTTCGAAGGGCTTTTTATACAACTTAGTACTAGCTTTATCAATTTAAGCCAAAATACCAAAATTCTAAATTTTGAAAATGTTGTAACGGGGGACCCTTATCACAAATTTACACCTAAATTAAGGGTTTTTCTTCGATATTTTCCACAATTTTCATCGCAAAGACTTTTCGAAGGACATTTTATACTACTTATGACTAGCTTTATCAATTTAAGTCAAAATATCAAAATTCTAAATTTTGGAAAATTTTGAAAATGTAAGGGGGGACCCTTATCACAAATTTACACCTAAATTAATGGTTTTTCTTCGATATTTTCCACAATTTTCATCGCAAAGACTTTTCGAAGGACATTTTATACTACTTATGACTAGCTTTATCAATTTAAGTCAAAATATCAAAATTCTAAATTTTGAAAAATTTTGAAAATGTTGTAAGGGGGGACCCTCATCACAAATTTACACCTAAATTAAGGGTTTTTCTTCGATATTTTCCACAATTTTCATCGCAAAGACTTTTCGAAGGACATTTACTTATGACTAGCTTTATCAATTTAAGTCAAAATATCAAAATTCTAAGTTTTGAAAAATTTTGAAAATATTGTAAGGGGGGACCCTTATCACAAATTTACACCAAAATTAAGGGATTTTCTTCGATATTTTTATCGCAAACAGTTTTCGAAGGACTTTTTATACTACTTATTACTAGCTTTATCAATTTAAGTCAAAATATCAAAATTCTAAATTTTCAAAAATTTTGAAAATGTTGTAAGGGGGGACCCTCATCACAAATTTACACCTAAATTAAGGGTTTTTCCTCGATATTTTCCACAATTTTCATCGCAAAGACTTTTCGAACATTTTATACTACTTATGACTAGCTTTATCAATTTAAGTCAAAATATCAAAATTCTAAGTTTTGAAAAATTTTGAAAATGTTGTAAGGGGGGACCCTCATCACAAATTTACACCTAAACTAAGGGTTGTTCTTTGATATTTTCCACAATTTTCATCGCAACGACTTTTCGAAGGACATTTTATACTACTTATGACTAGCTTTATCAATTTAAGTCAAAATGTCAAAATTCTAAATTTTGAAAATGTTGTAACGGGGGACCCTTATCGCAAATTTACACATAAATTAAGGGTTTTCCTTCGATATTTTCCATAATTTTCAGCACAGACTTTTCGAAGGACATTTTATTCTACTTATGACTAGCTTTATCAATTTAAGTCAAAATATCAAAATTCTAAATATTTGAAAATTTTGAAAATGTAAGGGGGGACCCTTATCACAAATTTACGGGCATTTATACTACTTATACATTTTATACCACTTAATACTAGCTTTATCATTTTAAGTCAAAATATCACAATTCTAAATTTTTAAAAATTTTGAAAATGTTGTAAGGGGGACCCTTATCACAAATTTACACCAAAATTAAGGGATTTTCTTCGATATTTTTATCGCAAACAGTTTTCGAAAGACTTTTTATACTACTTATTTTCCTTCGATATTTTTATCGCAAACACTTTTCGAAGGACTTTTTATACTACTTATTACTAGCTTTATCAATTTAAGTCAAAATATCAAAATTCAAAATTTTCAAAAATTTTGAAAATGTTGTAAGGGGGGACCCTCATCACAAATTTACACCTAAATTAAGGGTTTTTCCTCGATATTTTCCACAATTTTCATCGCAAAGACTTTTCGAACATTTTATACTACTTATGACTAGCTTTATCAATTTAAGTCAAAATATCAAAATTCTAAGTTTTGAAAAATTTTGAAAATGTTGTAAGGGGGGACCCTCATCACAAATTTACACCTAAACTAAGGGTTTTTCTTTGATATTTTCCATAATTTTCATCGCAACGACTTTTCGAAGGACATTTTATACTACTTATGACTAACTTTATCAATTTAAATCAAAATATCAAAATTCTAAATTTTTGAAAATTTTGAAAATGTAAGGGGGGACCCTTATCACAAATTTACGGGCATTTATACAACTTATACATTTTATATTACTTATTACTAGCTTTATCATTTTAAGTCAAAATATCACAATTCTAAATTTTTAAAAATTTTGAAAATGTTGTAAGGGGGGACCCTTAACAAAAATTTACACCTAAATTAAGGAGTTTTCTTCGATATTTTCCACAATTTTCATCGTAAAGAGTTTTCGAAGGACATTTTATTCTACTTATGACTAGCTTTATCAATTTAAGTCAAAATATCAAAATTCTAAATTTTTGAAAATTTTGAAAATGTAAGGGGGTACCCTTATCACAAATTTACGGGCATTTATACTACTTATACATTTTATACTACTTATTACTAGCTTTATCATTTTAAGTCAAAATATCACAATTCTAAATTTTTAAAAATTTTGAAAATGTTGTAAGGGGGGACCCTTAACACAAATTTACACCTAAATTAAGGAGTTTTCTTCGATATTTTCCACAATTTTCATCGTAAAGACTTTTCGAAGGACATTTTATTCTACTTATGGGAATTTATACTACTTATACATTTTATACTACTTATTACTAGCTTTATCATTTTAAGTCAAAATATCACAATTCTAAATTTTTAAAAATTTTTAAAATGTTGTAAGGGGGGACCCTCATCATAATTTACACCTAAATTAAGGAGTTTTCTTCGATATTTTCCACAATTTTCATCGTAAAGACTTTTCGAAGGACATTTTATTCTACTTATGACTAGCTTTATCAATTTAAGTCAAAATATCAAAATTCTAAAATTTGAAAATGTTGTAAGGGGGGACCCTTATCACAAATTTACACCTAAATTAAGGGTTTTTCTTCGATATTTTCCACAATTTTTATCGCAAAGACTTTTCGAAGGACATTTTATACTACTTATGACTAACTTTATCAATTTAAATCAAAATATCAAAATTCTAAATTTTGAAAATGTTGTAAGGGGGGACCCTTATCACAAATTTACACCTAAATTAAGGGTTTTTCTTCGATATTTTTATCGCAAACACTTTTCGAAGGACATTTTATACTACTTATGACTAGCTTTATCAATTTAAGTCAAAAATCAAAATTCTAAGTTTTGAAAAATTTTGAAAATATTGTAAGGGGGGACCCTTATCGCAAATTTACAAATAAATTAAGGGTTTTTCTTCGATATTTTTATCGCAAACACTTTTCGAAGGATTTTTTATACTACTTATTTTTCTTCGATATTTTTATCGCAAACACTTTTCGAAGGACTTTTTATACTTCTTATTACTAGCTTTATCAATTTAAGTCAAAATATCAAAATTCTAAATTTTGAAAAATTTTGAAAATGTTGTAAGGGGGGACCCTCATCACAAATTTACACCTAAATTAAGGGTTTTTCTTCGATATTTTCCACAATTTTCATCGCAAAGAATTTTCGAAGGACATTTTATACTACTTATGACTAGCTTTATCAATTTAAGTCAAAATATCAAGATTCTAAGTTTTGAAAAATTTTGAAAATGTTGTAAGGGGAACCCTTATCACAAATTTACACCAAAAAAAAGGGTTTTTCTTCGATATTTTTATCGCAAACACTTTTCGAAGGACTTTTTATACTACTTATTACTAGCTTTATCAATTTAAGTCAAAATATCAAAATTCTAAATTTTGAAAAATTTTGAAAATGTTGTAAGGGGGGACCCTCATTACAAATTTACACCTAAATTAAGGGTTTTTCTTCGATGGTTTCCACAATTTTCATCGCAAAGACTTTTCGAAGGACATTTTATACTACTTATGACTAGCTTTATCAATTTAAGTCAAAATATCAAGATTCTAAGTTTTGAAAAATTTTGAAAATATTGTAAGGGGGACCCTTATCACAAATGTACACCAAAATTAAGGGTTTTTCTTCGATATTTTTATCGCAAACACTTTTCGAAGGAATTTTTATACTACTTATTTTTCTTCGATATTTTTATCGCAAAAACTTTTCGAAGGACTTTTTATACTTCTTATTACTAGCTTTATCAATTTAAGTCAAAATATCAAAATTCTAAATTTTGAAAAATTTTGAAAATGTTGTAAGGGGGGACCCTCATCACAAATTTACACCTAAATTAAGGGTTTTTCTTCGAAATTTTTTACAATTTTCATCGCAAAGACTTTTCGAAGGACATTTTATACTACTTATGACTAGCTTTATCAATTTAAGTCAAAATATCAAAATTCTAAGTTTTGAAAAATTTTGAAAATATTGTAAGGGGGGACCCTTATCACAAATTTACACCTAAATTAAGGGTTTTTCTTCGATATTTTTATCGCAAACACTTTTCGAAGGACTTTTTATACTACTTATGACTACCTTTATCAATTTAAATCAAAATATCAAAATTCTAAATTTTTAAAAATTTTGAAAATGTTATCACAAATTTACACCTAAATTAAGGGTTTTTCTTCGATATTTTCCACAATTTTCATCGCAAAGACTTTTCGAAGGACATTTTATACTACTTATTACTAGCTTTATCAATTTAAGTCAAAATATCAAAATTCTAAATTTTGAAAAATTTTGAAAATGTTGTAAGGGGAGACCCTTATCACAAATTTACACCTAAATTAAGGGTTTTTCTTCGATATTTTCTACAATTTTCATCGCAGGACTTTTTCGAATGACTTTTTATACTACTTATTACTAGCTTTATCAATTTAAGTCAAAATATCAAAATTCTAACTTTTTAAAAATTTTGAAAATGTTGTAACGGGGGACCCTTATCACAAATTTACACCAAAAAAAAGGGTTTTTCTTCGATATTTTTATCGCAAACACTTTTCGAAGGACTTTTTATACTACTTATTACTAGCTTTATCAATTTAAGTCAAAATATCAAAATTCTAAATTTTGAAAAATTTTGAAAATGTTGTAAGGGGGGACCCTCATCACAAATTTACACATAAATAAAGGATTTTTTTTCGATATTTTCCACAATTTTCATCGCAAAGACTTTTCGAAGGACATTTTATACTACTTATGACTAGCTTTATCAATTTAAGTCAAAATATCAAAATTCTAACTTTTTAAAAATTTTGAAAATGTTGTAAGAGGGGACCCTTAACACAAATTTACACCTAAATTAAGGGGTTTTCTTCGATATTTTCCACAATTTTCATCGTAAAGACTTTTCGAAGGACATTTTATTCTACTTATGACTAGCTTTATCAATTTAAGTCAAAATATCAAAATTCTAAATTTTGAAAATGTTGTAAGGGGGGACCCTTATCACAAATTTACACCTAAATTAAGGGTTTTTCTTCGATATTTTCCACAATTTTCATCGCAACGACTTTTCGAAGGACATTTTATACTACTTATTACTAGCTTTATCAATTTAAGTCAAAATATTAAATTCTAAATTTTGAAAAATTTTGAAAATGTTGTAAGGGGAGACCCTTATCACAAATTTACACCTAAATTAAGGGTTTTTCTTCGATATTTTCTACAATTTTCATCGCAGGACTTTTTCGAATGACTTTTATACTACTTATGACTAGCTTTATCAATTTAAGTCAAAATATCAAAATTCTAAATTTTGAAAATGTTGTAAGGGGGGACCCTTATCACAAATTTACACCTAAATTACGGGTTTTTCTTCGATATTTTCCACAATGTTTATCGCAAAGACTTTTCGAAGGGCTTTTTATACAACTTAGTACTAGCTTTATCTATTTAAGTCAAAATATCAAAATTCAAAATTTTGAAAATGTTGTAAGGGGGACCCTTATCACAAATTTACACCTAAATTAAGGGTTTTTCTCCGATATTTTCCACAATTTTCATCGCAAGGACTTTTCGAAGGACATTTTATACTACTTATTACTAGCTTTATCAATTTAAGTCAAAATATCAAAATTCAAAAAATTGAAAATGTTGTAAGGGGGACCCTTATCACAAATTTACACCTAAATTAAGGGTTTTTCTTCGATATTTTCCACAATTTTCATCGCAAAGACTTTTCGAAGGACATTTTATACTACTTATGACCAGATTTATCAATTTAAATCAAAATATCAAGTTTGAAAAATTTTGAAAATGTTGTAAGGGGGGACCCTTATCACAAATTTACACCTAAATTAAGGGTTTTTCTCCGATACTTTCCACAATTTTCATCGCAAAGACTTTTCGAAGGACATTTTATACTACTTATGACCAGCTTTATCAATTTAAATCAAAATATCAATTTTGAAAAATTTTGAAAAATTTTGAAAATGTTGTACAGGGGGACCCTTATCACAAATTTACACCTAAATTAAGGGTTTTTCTTCGATATTTTCCACAATTTTCATCGCAAAGACTTTTCGAAGGACATTTTATACTACTTATGACCAGCTTTATCAATTTAAATCAAAATATCAATTTTGAAAAATTTTGAAAATGTTGTACGGGGGACCCTTATCACAAATTTACACCTAAATTAACGGTTTTTCTTCGATATTTTCCACAATTTTCATCGCAAAGACTTTTCGAAGGACATTTTATACTACTTATGACCAGATTTATCAATTTAAATCAAAATATCAATTTTGAAAAATTTTGAAAATGTTGTACGGGGGGACCCTTATCACAAATTTACACCTAAATTAACGGTTTTTCTTCGATATTTTCCACAATTTTCATCGCAAAGACTTTTCGAAGGACATTTTATACTACTTATGACCAGCTTTATCAATTTAAATCAAAATATCAATTTTGAAAAATTTTGAAAATGTTGTAAGGGGGGACCCTTATCACAAATTTACACCTAAATTAAGGGTTTTTCTCCGATATTTTCCACAATTTTCATCGCAAAGACTTTTCGAAGGACATTTTATACTACTTATTACTAGCTTTATCAATTTAAGTCAAAATATCAAAATTCAAAAAATTGAAAATGTTGTAAGGGGGACCCTTATCACAAATTTACACCTAAATTAAGGGTTTTTCTTCGATATTTTCCACAATTTTCATCGCAAAGACTTTTCGAAGGACATTTTATACTACTTATGACCAGCTTTATCAATTTAAATCAAAATATCAATTTTGAAAAATTTTGAAAAATTTTGAAAATGTTGTACGGGGGGACCCTTATCACAAATTTACACCTAAATTAACGGTTTTTCTTCGATATTTTCCACAATTTTCATCGCAAAGACTTTTCGAAGGACATTTCAGGACATTTTATACTACTTATGACTAGCTTTATCAATTTAAATCAAAATATCAAAATTCTAAATTTTGAAAAATTTTGAAAATGTTGTAAGGGGGGACCCTTAACACAAATTTACACCTAAATTAAGGGGTTTTCTTCGATATTTTCCACAATTTTCATCGTAAAGACTTTTCGAAGGACATTTTATTCTACTTATGACTAGCTTTATCAATTTAAGTCAAAATATCAAAATTCTTAATTTTGAAAATGTTGTAAGGGGGGACCCTTATCACAAATTTACACCTAAATTAAGGGTTTTTCTTCGATATTTTCTACAATTTTCATCGCAGGACTTTTTCGAATGACTTTTTATACTACTTATTACTAGCTTTATCAATTTAAGTCAAAATATCAAAATTCTAACTTTTTAAAAATTTTGAAAATGTTGTAACGGGGGACCCTTATCACAAATTTACACCAAAAAAAAGGGTTTTTCTTCGATATTTTTATCGCAAACACTTTTCGAAGGACTTTTTATACTACTTATTACTAGCTTTATCAATTTAAGTCAAAATATCAAAATTCTAAATTTTGAAAAATTTTGAAAATGTTGTAAGGGGGGACCCTCATCACAAATTTACACATAAATAAAGGATTTTTTTTCGATATTTTCCACAATTTTCATCGCAAAGACTTTTCGAAGGACTTTTTATACTACTTATGACTACCTTTATCAATTTAAATCAAAATATCAAAATTCTAAATTTTTAAAAATTTTGAAAATGTTATCACAAATTTACACCTAAATTAAGGGTTTTTCTTCGATATTTTCCACAATTTTCATCGCAAAGACTTTTCGAAGGACATTTTATACTACTTATTACTAGCTTTATCAATTTAAGTCAAAATATCAAAATTCTAAATTTTGAAAAATTTTGAAAATGTTGTAAGGGGAGACCCTTATCACAAATTTACACCTAAATTAAGGGTTTTTCTTCGATATTTTCTACAATTTTCATCGCAGGACTTTTTCGAATGACTTTTTATACTACTTATTACTAGCTTTATCAATTTAAGTCAAAATATCAAAATTCTAACTTTTTAAAAATTTTGAAAATGTTGTAACGGGGGACCCTTATCACAAATTTACACCAAAAAAAAGGGTTTTTCTTCGATATTTTTATCGCAAACACTTTTCGAAGGACTTTTTATACTACTTATTACTAGCTTTATCAATTTAAGTCAAAATATCAAAATTCTAAATTTTGAAAAATTTTGAAAATGTTGTAAGGGGGGACCCTCATCACAAATTTACACATAAATAAAGGATTTTTTCGATATTTTCCACAATTTTCATCGCAAAGACTTTTCGAAGGACATTTTATACTACTTATGACTAGCTTTATCAATTTAAGTCAAAATATCAAAATTCTAACTTTTTAAAAATTTTGAAAATGTTGTAAGAGGGGACCCTTAACACAAATTTACACCTAAATTAAGGGGTTTTCTTCGATATTTTCCACAATTTTCATCGTAAAGACTTTTCGAAGGACATTTTATTCTACTTATGACTAGCTTTATCAATTTAAGTCAAAATATCAAAATTCTAAATTTTGAAAATGTTGTAAGGGGGACCCTTATCACAAATTGACACCTAAATTAAGGGTTTTTCTCCGATATTTTCCACAATTTTCATCGCAACGACTTTTCGAAGGACATTTTATACTACTTATTACTAGCTTTATCAATTTAAGTCAAAATATTAAATTCTAAATTTTGAAAAATTTTGAAAATGTTGTAAGGGGAGACCCTTATCACAAATTTACACCTAAATTAAGGGTTTTTCTTCGATATTTTCTACAATTTTCATCGCAGGACTTTTTCGAATGACTTTTATACTACTTATGACTAGCTTTATCAATTTAAGTCAAAATATCAAAATTCTAAATTTTGAAAATGTTGTAAGGGGGACCCTTATCACAAATTTACACCTAAATTACGGGTTTTTCTTCGATATTTTCCACAATGTTCATCGCAAAGACTTTTCGAAGGGCTTTTTATACAACTTAGTACTAGCTTTATCTATTTAAGTCAAAATATCAAAATTCAAAATTTTGAAAATGTTGTAAGGGGGGACCCTTATCACAAATTTACACCTAAATTAAGGGTTTTTCTCCGATATTTTCCACAATTTTCATCGCAAGGACTTTTCGAAGGACATTTTATACTACTTATTACTAGCTTTATCAATTTAAGTCAAAATATCAAAATTCAAAAAATTGAAAATGTTGTAAGGGGGGACCCTTATCACAAATTTACACCTAAATTAAGGGTTTTTCTTCGATATTTTCCACAATTTTCATCGCAAAGACTTTTCGAAGGACATTTTATACTACTTATGACCAGATTTATCAATTTAAATCAAAATATCAAGTTTGAAAAATTTTGAAAATGTTGTAAGGGGGGACCCTTATCACAAATTTACACCTAAATTAAGGGTTTTTCTCCGATACTTTCCACAATTTTCATCGCAAAGACTTTTCGAAGGACATTTTATACTACTTATGACCAGCTTTATCAATTTAAATCAAAATATCAATTTTGAAAAATTTTGAAAAATTTTGAAAATGTTGTACGGGGGGACCCTTATCACAAATTTACACCTAAATTAAGGGTTTTTCTTCGATATTTTCCACAATTTTCATCGCAAAGACTTTTCGAAGGACATTTTATACTACTTATGACCAGCTTTATCAATTTAAATCAAAATATCAATTTTGAAAAATTTTGAAAATGTTGTACGGGGGGACCCTTATCACAAATTTACACCTAAATTAACGGTTTTTCTTCGATATTTTCCACAATTTTCATCGCAAAGACTTTTCGAAGGACATTTTATACTACTTATGACCAGATTTATCAATTTAAATCAAAATATCAATTTTGAAAAATTTTGAAAATGTTGTACGGGGGGACCCTTATCACAAATTTACACCTAAATTAACGGTTTTTCTTCGATATTTTCCACAATTTTCATCGCAAAGACTTTTCGAAGGACATTTTATACTACTTATGACCAGCTTTATCAATTTAAATCAAAATATCAATTTTGAAAAATTTTGAAAAATTTTGAAAATGTTGTACGGGGGGACCCTTATCACAAATTTACACCTAAATTAACGGTTTTTCTTCGATATTTTCCACAATTTTCATCGCAAAGACTTTTCGAAGGACATTTCAGGACATTTTATACTACTTATGACTAGCTTTATCAATTTAAATCAAAATATCAAAATTCTAAATTTTGAAAAATTTTGAAAATGTTGTAAGGGGGGACCCTTAACACAAATTTACACCTAAATTAAGGGGTTTTCTCCGATATTTTCCACAATTTTCATCGCAAAGACTTTTCGAAGGACATTTTATACTACTTATTACTAGCTTTATCAATTTAAGTCAAAATATCAAAATTCAAAAAATTGAAAATGTTGTAAGGGGGACCCTTATCACAAATTTACACCTAAATTAAGGGTTTTTCTTCGATATTTTCCACAATTTTCATCGCAAAGACTTTTCGAAGGACATTTTATACTACTTATGACCAGCTTTATCAATTTAAATCAAAATATCAATTTTGAAAAATTTTGAAAAATTTTGAAAATGTTGTACGGGGGGACCCTTATCACAAATTTACACCTAAATTAACGGTTTTTCTTCGATATTTTCCACAATTTTCATCGCAAAGACTTTTCGAAGGACATTTCAGGACATTTTATACTACTTATGACTAGCTTTATCAATTTAAATCAAAATATCAAAATTCTAAATTTTGAAAAATTTTGAAAATGTTGTAAGGGGGACCCTTAACACAAATTTACACCTAAATTAAGGGGTTTTCTTCGATATTTTCCACAATTTTCATCGTAAAGACTTTTCGAAGGACATTTTATTCTACTTATGACTAGCTTTATCAATTTAAGTCAAAATATCAAAATTCTTAATTTTGAAAATGTTGTAAGGGGGGACCCTTATCACAAATTTACACCTAAATTAAGGGTTTTTCTTCGATATTTTCCACAATTTTCATCGCAAAGACTTTTCGAAGGACATTTTATACTACTTATTACTAGCTTTATCAATTTAAGTCAAAATATCAAAATTCTAAATTTTGAAAAATTTTGAAAATGTTGTAAGGGGAGACCCTTATCACAAATTTACACCTAAATTAAGGGTTTTTCTTCGATATTTTCTACAATTTTCATCGCAGGACTTTTTCGAAAGACTTTTATACTACTTATGACTAGCTTTATCAATTTAAGTCAAAATATCAAAATTCTAAATTTTGAAAATGTTGTAAGGGGGGACCCTTATCACAAATTTACACCTAAATTAAGGGTTTTTCTTCAATATTTTCCACAATGTTTATCGCAAAGACTTTTCGAAGGGCTTTTTATACAACTTAGTACTAGCTTTATCAATTTAAGTCAAAATATCAAAATTCAAAATTTTGAAAATGTTGTAAGGGGGGACCCTTATCACAAATTTACACCCAAATTAAGGGTTTTTCTTCGATATTTTCCACAATTTTCATCGCAAAGACTTTTCGAAGGACATTTTATACTACTTATGACCAGCTTTATCAATTTAAATCAAAATATCAATTTTGAAAAATTTTGAAAATGTTGTAAGGGGGGACCCTTATCACAAATTTACACCTAAATTAAGGGTTTTTCTTCGATATTTTCCACAATTTTCATCGCAAAGACTTTTCGAAGGACATTTTATACTACTTATGACTAGCTTTATCAATTTAATCACAAAATCAAAATTCTAAATTTTGAAAAATTTTGAAAATGTTGTAAGGGGGGACCCTTATCACAAATTTACACCAAAATTAAGGGATTTTCTTCGATATTTTTATCGCAAACACTTTTCGAAGGACTTTTTATACTACTTATTACTAGCCTTATCAATTTGAGTCAAAATATCAAAATTCTAAATTTTGAAAAATTTTGAAAATGTTGTAAGGGGGGACCCTCATCACAAATTTACACCTAAATTAAGGGTTTTTCTTCGATATTTTCCACAATTTTCATCGCAAAGACTTTTCGAAGGACATTTTATACAACTTAGTACTAGCTTTATCAATTTAAGTCAAAATATCAAAATTCAAAATTTTGAAAATGTTGTAAGGGGGGACCCTTATCACAAATTTACACCCAAATTAAGGGTTTTTCTTCGATATTTTCCACAATTTTCATCGCAAAGACTATTCGAAGGACATTTTATACTACTTATGACCAGCTTTATCAATTTAAATCAAAATATCAATTTTGAAAAATTTTGAAAATGTTGTAAGGGGGGACCCTTATCACAAATTTACACCTAAATTAAGGGTTTTTCTCCGATATTTTCCACAATTTTCATCGCAAAGACTTTTCGAAGGACATTTTACACTACTTATTACTAGCTTTATCAATTTAAGTCAAAATATCAAAATTCAAAAAATTGAAAATGTTGTAAGGGGGGACCCTTATTACAAATTTACACCTAAATTAAGGGTTTTTCTTCGATATTTTCCACAATTTTCATCGCAAAGACTTTTCGAAGGACATTTTATACTACTTATGACCAGCTTTATCAATTTAAATCAAAATATCAAAATTCTAAATTTTGATAAATTTTGAAAGATTTTGAAAATGTTGTAAGGGGAGACCCTTATCACAAATTTACACCTAAATTAAGGGTTTTTCTTCGATATTTTCTACAATTTTCATCGCAGGACTTTTTCGAATGACTTTTATACTACTTATGACTAGCTTTATCAATTTAAGTCAAAATATCAAAATTCTAAATTTTGAAAATGTTGTAAGGGGGGACCCTTATCACAAATTTACACCTAAATTAAGGGTTTTTCTTCGATATTTTCCACAATGTTTATCGCAAAGACTTTTCGAAGGGCTTTTTATACAACTTAGTACTAGCTTTATCAATTTAAGTCAAAATATCAAAATTCAAAATTTTGAAAATGTTGTAAGGGGGGACCCTTATCACAAATTTACCCCTAAATTAAGGGTTTTTCTTCGATATTTTCCACAATTTTCATCGCAAAGACTTTTCGAAGGACATTTTATACTACTTATGACCAGCTTTATCAATTTAAATCAAAATATCAATATTGAAAAATTTTGAAAATGTTGTAAGGGAGGACCCTTATTACAAATTTACACCTAAATTAAGGGTTTTTCTCCGATATTTTCCACAATTTTCATCGCAAAGACTTTTCGAAGGACATTTTATACTACTTATTACTAGTTTTATCAATTTAAGTCAAAATATCAAAATTCAAAAAATTGAAAATGTTGTAAGGGGGGACCCTTATCACAAATTTACACCTAAATTAAGGGTTTTTCTTCGATATTTTCCACAATTTTCATCGCAAAGACTTTTCGAAGGACATTTTATACTACTTATGACCAGCTTTATCAATTTAAATCAAAATATCAATTTTGAAAAATTTTGAAAAATTTTGAAAATGTTGTACGGGGGGACCCTTATCACAAATTTACACCTAAATTAACGGTTTTTCTTCGATATTTTCCACAATTTTCATCGCAAAGACTTTTCGAAGGACATTTTATACTACTTATGACCAGCTTTATCAATTTAAATCACAATATCAATTTTGAAAAATTTTGAAAAATTTTGAAAATGTTGTACGGGGGGACCCTTATCACAAATTTACACCTAAATTAACGGTTTTTCTTCGATATTTTCCACAATTTTCATCGCAAAGACTTTTCGAAGGACATTTTATACTACTTATGACTAGCTTTATCAATTTAAGTCAAAATATCAAAATTCTAAATTTTGGAAAATTTTGAAAATGTTGTAAGGGGAGACCCTTATCACAAATTTACACCTAAATTAAGGGTTTTTCTTCGATATTTTCTACAATTTTCATCGCAGAACTTTTTCGAATGACTTTTATACTACTTATGACTAGCTTTATCAATTTAAGTCAAAATATCAAAATTCTAAATTTTGAAAATGTTGTAAGGGGGGACCCTTATCACAAATTTACACCTAAATTAAGGGTTTTTCTTCGATATTTTCCACAATGTTTATCGCAAAGACTTTTCGAAGGGCTTTTTATACAACTTAGTACTAGCTTTATCAATTTAAGTCAAAATATCAAAATTCTAAATTTTGAAAAATTTTGAAAATGTTGTAAGGGGAGACCCTTATCACAAATTTACACCTAAATTAAGGGTTTTTCTTCGATATTTTCCACAATTTTCATCTTAAAGACTTTTCGAAGGACATTTTATTCTACTTATGACTAGCGTTATCAATTTAAGTCAAAATATCAAAATTCTAAATTTTAAAAATGTTGTAAGGGGGGACCCTTATTACAAATTTACACCTAAATTAAGGGTTTTTCTTCGATATTTTCCACAATTTTCATCGCAAAGACTTTTCGAAGGACATTTCAGGACATTTTATACTACTTATGACTAGCTTTATCAATTTAAATCAAAATATCAAAATTCTAAATTTTGAAAAATTTTGAAAATGTTGTAAGGGGGGACCCTTAACACAAATTTACACCTAAATTAAGGGGTTTTCTTCGATATTTTCCACAATTTTCATCTTAAAGACTTTTCGAAGGACATTTTATTCTACTTATGACTAGCTTTATCAATTTAAGTCAAAATATCAAAATTCTTAATTTTGAAAATGTTGTAAGGGGGGACCCTTATCACAAATTTACACCTAAATTAAGGGTTTTTCTTCGATATTTTCCACAATTTTCATCGCAAAGACTTTTCGAAGGACATTTTATACTACTTATTACTAGCTTTATCAATTTAAGTCAAAATATCAAAATTCTAAATTTTGAAAAATTTTGAAAATGTTGTAAGGGGAGACCCTTATCACAAATTTACACCTAAATTAAGGGTTTTTCTTCGATATTTTCTACAATTTTCATCGCAGGACTTTTTCGAATGACTTTTATACTACTTATGACTAGCTTTATCAATTTAAGTCAAAATATCAAAATTCTAAATTTTGAAAATGTTGTAAGGGGGGACCCTTATCACAAATTTACACCCAAATTAAGGGTTTTTCTTCGATATTTTCCACAATTTTCATCGCAAAGACTTTTCGAAGGACATTTTATACTACTTATGACCAGCTTTATCAATTTAAATCAAAATATCAATTTTGAAAAATTTTGAAAATGTTGTAACGGGGGACCCTTATCACAAATTTACACCTAAATTAGGGGTTTTTCTTCGATATTTTCCACAATTTTCATCGCAAAGACTTTTCGAAGGACATTTTATACTACTTATGACTAGCTTTATCAATTTAAGTCAAAATATCAAAATTCTAAATTTTAAAAATGTTGTAAGGGGGACCCTTATTACAAATTTACACCTAAATTAAGGGTTTTTCTTCGATATTTTCCACAATTTTCATCGCAAAGACTTTTCGAAGGACATTTTATACTACTTATGACTAGCTTTATCAATTTAATCACAAAATCAAAATTCTAAATTTTGAAAAATTTTGAAAATGTTGTAAGGGGGACCCTTATCACAAATTTACACCAAAATTAAGGGATTTTCTTCGATATTTTTATCGCAAACACTTTTCGAAGGACTTTTTATACTACTTATTACTAGCCTTATCAATTTAAGTCAAAATATCAAAATTCTAAATTTTGAAAAATTTTGAAAATGTTGTAAGGGGGGGACCCTCATCACAAGTTTACACCTAAATTAAGGGTTTTTCTTCGATATTTTCCACAATTTTCATCGCAAAGACTTTTCGAAGGACATTTTATACAACTTAGTACTAGCTTTATCAATTTAAGTCAAAATATCAAAATTCAAAATTTTGAAAATGTTGTAAGGGGGGACCCTCATCACAAATTTACACCCAAATTAAGGGTTTTTCTTCGATATTTTCCACAATTTTCATCGCAAAGACTTTTCGAAGGACATTTTATACTACTTATGACCAGCTTTATCAATTTAAATCAAAATATCAATTTTGAAAAATTTTGAAAATGTTGTAAGGGGGGACCCTTATCACAAATTTACACCTAAATTAAGGGTTTTTCTCCGATATTTTCCACAATTTTCATCGCAAAGACTTTTCGAAGGACATTTTACACTACTTATTACTAGCTTTATCAATTTAAGTCAAAATATCAAAATTCAAAAAATTGAAAATGTTGTAAGGGGGACCCTTATCACAAATTTACACCTAAATTAACGGTTTTTCTTCGATATTTTCCACAATTTTCATCGCAAAGACTTTTCGAAGGACATTTTATACTACTTATGACTAGCTTTATCAATTTAAATCAAAATATCAATTTTGAAAAATTTTGAAAAATTTTGAAAATGTTGTACGGGGGACCCTTATCACAAATTTACACCTAAATTAAGGGTTTTTCTTCGATATTTTCCACAATTTTCATCGCAAAGACTTTTCGAAGGACATTTTATACTACTTATGACTAGCTTTATCAATTTAAATCAAAATATCAAAATTCTAAATTTTGAAAAATTTTGAAAAATTTTGAAAAATTTTGAAAATGTTGTAAGGGGGACCCTTATTACAAATTTACACCTAAATTAAGAGTTTTTCTCCGATATTTTCCACAATTTTCATCGCAAAGACTTTTCGAAGGACATTTTATACTACTTATTACTAGCTTTATCAATTTAAGTCAAAATATCAAAATTCTAAATTTTGAAAAATTTTGAAAATGTTGTAAGGGGGACCCTCATCACAAATTTACACCTAAATTAAGGGTTTTTCTTCGATATTTTCCACAATTTTCATCGCAAAGACTTTTCGTAGGACATTTTATACTACTTATGACTAGCTTTATCAATTTAAGTCAAAATATCAAAATTCTAAATTTTGAAAAATTTTTAAAATGTTGTAAGGGGGACCCTCATCACAAATTTACACCTAAATTAAGGGTTTTTCTTCGATATTTTCCACAATTTTCATCGCAAAGACTTTTCGAAGGACATTTTATACTACTTATTACTAGCTTTATCAATTTAAGTCAAAATATCAAAATTCTAAATTTTGAAAAATTTTGAAAATGTTGTAAGGGGAGACCCTTATCACAAATTTACACCTAAATTAAGGGTTTTTCTTCGATATTTTCTACAATTTTCATCGCAGGACTTTTTCGAATGACTTTTATACTACTTATGACTAGCTTTATCAATTTAAGTCAAAATATCAAAATTCTAAATTTTGAAAATGTTGTAAGGGGGGACCCTTATCACAAATTTACACCCAAATTAAGGGTTTTTCTTCGATATTTTCCACAATTTTCATCGCAAAGACTTTTCGAAGGACATTTTATACTACTTATGACCAGCTTTATCAATTTAAATCAAAATATCAATTTTGAAAAATTTTGAAAATGTTGTAACGGGGGACCCTTATCACAAATTTACACCTAAATTAGGGGTTTTTCTTCGATATTTTCCACAATTTTCATCGCAAAGACTTTTCGAAGGACATTTTATACTACTTATGACTAGCTTTATCAATTTAAGTCAAAATATCAAAATTCTAAATTTTAAAAATGTTGTAAGGGGGGACCCTTATTACAAATTTACACCTAAATTAAGGGTTTTTCTTCGATATTTTCCACAATTTTCATCGCAAAGACTTTTCGAAGGACATTTTATACTACTTATGACTAGCTTTATCAATTTAATCACAAAATCAAAATTCTAAATTTTGAAAAATTTTGAAAATGTTGTAAGGGGGACCCTTATCACAAATTGACACCAAAATTAAGGGATTTTCTTCGATATTTTTATCGCAAACACTTTTCGAAGGACTTTTTATACTACTTATTACTAGCCTTATCAATTTAAGTCAAAATATCAAAATTCTAAATTTTGAAAAATTTTGAAAATGTTGTAAGGGGGGGACCCTCATCACAAGTTTACACCTAAATTAAGGGTTTTTCTTCGATATTTTCCACAATTTTCATCGCAAAGACTTTTCGAAGGACATTTTATACAACTTAGTACTAGCTTTATCAATTTAAGTCAAAATATCAAAATTCAAAATTTTGAAAATGTTGTAAGGGGGGACCCTCATCACAAATTTACACCTAAATTAAGGGTTTTTCTTCGATATTTTCCACAATTTTCATCGCAAAGACTTTTCGAAGGACATTTTATACTACTTATGACCAGCTTTATCAATTTAAATCAAAATATCAATTTTGAAAAATTTTGAAAATGTTGTAAGGGGGGACCCTTATCACAAATTTACACCTAAATTAAGGGTTTTTCTCCGATATTTTCCACAATTTTCATCGCAAAGACTTTTCGAAGGACATTTTACACTACTTATTACTAGCTTTATCAATTTAAGTCAAAATATCAAAATTCAAAAAATTGAAAATGTTGTAAGGGGGGACCCTTATCACAAATTTACACCTAAATTAACGGTTTTTCTTCGATATTTTCCACAATTTTCATCGCAAAGACTTTTCGAAGGACATTTTATACTACTTATGACTAGCTTTATCAATTTAAATCAAAATATCAATTTTGAAAAATTTTGAAAAATTTTGAAAATGTTGTACGGGGGGACCCTTATCACAAATTTACACCTAAATTAAGGGTTTTTCTTCGATATTTTCCACAATTTTCATCGCAAAGACTTTTCGAAGGACATTTTATACTACTTATGACTAGCTTTATCAATTTAAATCAAAATATCAAAATTCTAAATTTTGAAAAATTTTGAAAAATTTTGAAAAATTTTGAAAATGTTGTAAGGGGGGACCCTTATTACAAATTTACACCTAAATTAAGAGTTTTTCTCCGATATTTTCCACAATTTTCATCGCAAAGACTTTTCGAAGGACATTTTATACTACTTATTACTAGCTTTATCAATTTAAGTCAAAATATCAAAATTCTAAATTGTGCAAAATTTTGAAAATGTTGTAAGGGGGGACCCTCATCACAAATTTACACCTAAATTAAGGGTTTTTCTTCGATATTTTCCACAATTTTCATCGCAAAGACTTTTCGTAGGACATTTTATACTACTTATGACTAGCTTTATCAATTTAAGTCAAAATATCAAAATTCTAAATTTTGAAAAATTTTTAAAATGTTGTAAGGGGGACCCTCATCACAAATTTACACCTAAATTAAGGGTTTTTCTTCGATATTTTCCACAATTTTCATCGCAAAGACTTTTCGAAGGACATTTTATACTACTTATGACTAGCTTTATCAATTTAAGTCAAAATATCAAAATTCTTAATTTTGCAAAATTTTGAAAATGTTGTAAGGGGGGACCCTCATCACAAATTTACACCTAAATTAAGGGTTTTTCTTCGATATTTTCCACAATTTTCATCGCAAAGACTTTTCGAAGGACATTTTATACTACTTATGACCAGCTTTATCAATTTAAATCAAAATATCAATTTTGAAAAATTTTGAAAATGTTGTAAGGGGGGACCCTTATCACAAATTTACACCTAAATTATACTATACTACTTATGACTAGCTTTATCAATTTAAGTCAAAATATCAAAATTCTAAATTTTGAAAAATTTTTAAAATGTTGTAAGGGGGACCCTTATCACAAATTTACACCTAAATTAAGGGTTTTTCTTCGATATTTTCCACAATTTTCATCGCAAAGACTTTTCGAAGGACATTTTATACTACTTATGACCAGCTTTATCAATTTAAATCAAAATATCAATTTTGAAAAATTTTGAAAATGTTGTAAGGGGGGACCCTTATCACAAATTTACACCTAAATTAAGGGTTTTTCTACGATATTTTCCACAATTTTCATCGCAAAGACTTTTCGAAGGACATTTTACACTACTTATTACTAGCTTTATCAATTTAAGTCAAAATATCAAAATTCAAAAAATTGAAAATGTTGTAAGGGGGGACCCTTATCACAAATTTACACCTAAATTAACGGTTTTTCTTCGATATTTTCCACAATTTTCATCGCAAAGACTTTTCGAAGGACATTTTATACTACTTATGACTAGCTTTATCAATTTAAATCAAAATATCAAAATTCTAAATTTTGAAAAATTTTGAAAATGTTGTAAGGGGGGACCCTTATCACAAATGTACACCTAAATTAAGGGTTTTTCTTCGATATTTTCCACAATTTTCATCGCAAAGACTTTTCGAAGGACATTTTATACAACTTGGTACAAGCTTTATCAATTTAAGTCAAAATATCAAAATTCTAAATTGTGCAAAATTTTGAAAATGTTGTAAGGGGGGACCCTTATCACAAATTTACACCTAAATTAAGGGTTTTTCTTCAATATTTTCCACAATGTTTATCGCAAAGACTTTTCGAAGGACATTTTATACTACTTATGACTAGCTTTATCAATTTAAGTCAAAATATCAAAATTCTAAATTTTGGAAAATTTTGAAAATGTAAGGGGGGACCCTTATCACAAATTTACACCTAAATTAAAGGTTTTTCATCGATATTTTCCACAATTTTCATCGCAAAGACTTTTCGAAGGACATTTTACACTACTTATGACTAGCTTTATCAATTTAAGTCAAAATATCAAAATTCTTAATTTTTAAAAATTTTGAAAATGTTGTAAGGGGGACCCTTATTACAAATTTACACCTAAATTAAGGGTTTTTCTTCGATATTTTCCACAATTTTCATCGCAAAGACTTTTCGAAGGACATTTTATACTACTTATGACTAGCTTTATCAATTTTAGTCAAAATATCAAAATTCTAAATTTTGGAAAATTTTGAAAATGTAAGGGGGGACCCTTATCACAAATTTACACCTAAATTAAGGGTTTTTTTTCGATATTTTCCACAATTTTCATCGCAAAGACTCTTCGAAGGACATTTTATACTACTTATGACTAACTTTATCAATTTAAATCAAAATATCAAAATTCTAAATTTTGAAAACTTTTGAAAATGTTGTAAGGGGGACCCTTATCACAAATTTACACCTAAATTAAGGGTTTTTCTTCGATATTTTTATCGCAAACACTTTTCGAAGTACTTTTTATACTACTTACGACTAGCTTTATCAATTTAAATCAAAATATCAAAATTCAAAATTTTTAAAAATTTTGAAAATGTTATCACAAATTTACACCTAAATTAAGGGTTTTTCTTCGATATTTTCCACAATTTTCATCGCAAAGACTTTTCGAAGGACATTTTATACTACTTATGACTAGCTTTATCAATTTAAGTCAAAATATCAAAATTCTAAATTTTGAAAAATTTTGAAAATGCTGTAAGGGGGGACCCTTATCACAAATTTACACCAAAATTAAGGGATTTTCTTCGATATTTTTATCGCAAACACTTTTTGAAGGACTTTTTATACTACTTATTACTAGCCTTATCAATTTAAGTCAAAATATCAAAATTCTAAATTTTGAAAAATTTTTAAAATGTTGTAAGGGGGACCCTCATCACAAATTTACACCTAAATTAAGGGTTTTTCTTCGATATTTTCCACAATTTTCATCGCAAAGACTTTTCGAAGGACATTTTATACTACTTATGACCAGCTTTATCAATTTAAATCAAAATATCAATTTTGAAAAATTTTGAAAATGTTGTAAGGGGGGACCCTTATCACAAATTTACACCTAAATTAAGGGTTTTTCTCCGATATTTTCCACAATTTTCATCGCAAAGACTTTTCGAAGGACATTTTACACTACTTATTACTAGCTTTATCAATTTAAGTCAAAATATCAAAATTCAAAAAATTGAAAATGTTGTAAGGGGGGACCCTCATCACAAATTTACACCTAAATTAACGGTTTTTCTTCGATATTTTCCACAATTTTCATCGCAAAGACTTTTCGAAGGACATTTTATACTACTTATGACTAGCTTTATCAATTTAAATCAAAATATCAAAATTCTAAATTTTGAAAAATTTTGAAAATGTTGTAAGGGGGGACCCTTATCACAAATTTACACCTAAATTAAGGGTTTTTCTTCGATATTTTCCACAATTTTCATCGCAAAGACTTTTCGAAGGACATTTTATACAACTTGGTACAAGCTTTATCAATTTAAGTCAAAATATCAAAATTCTAAATTGTGCAAAATTTTGAAAATGTTGTAAGGGGGGACCCTTATCACAAATTTACACCTAAATTAAGGGTTTTTCTTCAATATTTTCCACAATGTTTATCGCAAAGACTTTTCGAAGGACATTTTATACTACTTATGACTAGCTTTATCAATTTAAGTCAAAATATCAAAATTCTAAATTTTGGAAAATTTTGAAAATGTAAGGGGGACCCTTATCACAAATTTACACCTAAATTAAAGGTTTTTCATCGATATTTTCCACAATTTTCATCGCAAAGACTTTTCGAAGGACATTTTACACTACTTATGACTAGCTTTATCAATTTAAGTCAAAATATCAAAATTCTTAATTTTTAAAAATTTTGAAAATGTTGTAAGGGGGGACCCTTATTACAAATTTACACCTAAATTAAGGGTTTTTCTTCGATATTTTCCACAATTTTCATCGCAAAGACTTTTCGAAGGACATTTTATACTACTTATGACTAGCTTTATCAATTTTAGTCAAAATATCAAAATTCTAAATTTTGGAAAATTTTGAAAATGTAAGGGGGGACCCTTATCACAAATTTACACCTAAATTAAGGGTTTTTTTTCGATATTTTCCACAATTTTCATCGCAAAGACTCTTCGAAGGACATTTTATACTACTTATGACTAACTTTATCAATTTAAATCAAAATATCAAAATTCTAAATTTTGAAAACTTTTGAAAATGTTGTAAGGGGGGACCCTTATCACAAATTTACACCTAAATTAAGGGTTTTTCTTCGATATTTTTATCGCAAACACTTTTCGAAGTACTTTTTATACTACTTACGACTAGCTTTATCAATTTAAATCAAAATATCAAAATTCAAAATTTTTAAAAATTTTGAAAATGTTATCACAAATTTACACCTAAATTAAGGGTTTTTCTTCGATATTTTCCACAATTTTCATCGCAAAGACTTTTCGAAGGACATTTTATACTACTTATGACTAGCTTTATCAATTTAAGTCAAAATATCAAAATTCTAAATTTTGAAAAATTTTTAAAATGTTGTAAGGGGGACCCTCATCACAAATTTACACCTAAATTAAGGGTTTTTCTTCGATATTTTCCACAATTTTCATCGCAAAGACTTTTCGAAGGACATTTTATACTACTTATGACTAGCTTTATCAATTTAAGTCAAAATATCAAAATTCTAAATTTTGAAAAATTTTGAAAATGCTGTAAGGGGGACCCTTATCACAAATTTACACCAAAATTAAGGGATTTTCTTCGATATTTTTATCGCAAACACTTTTTTGAAGGACTTTTTATACTACTTATTACTAGCCTTATCAATTTAAGTCAAAATATCAAAATTCTAAATTTTGAAAAATTTTGAAAATGTTGTAAGGGGGGACCCTTATCACAAATGTACACCTAAATTAAGGGTTTTTCTTCGATATTTTCCACAATTTTCATCGCAAAGACTTTTCGAAGGACATTTCAGGACATTTTATACTACTTATGACTAGCTTTATCAATTTAAATCAAAATATCAAAATTCTAAATTTTGAAAAATTTTGAAAATGTTGTAAGGGGGGACCCTTATCACAAATTAACACCTAAATTAAGGGTTTTTCTTCGAAATTTTCCACAATTTTCATCGCAAAGACTTTTCGAAGGACATTTTATACTACCTATTACTAGCTTTATCAATTTAAGTCAAAATATCAAAATTCTAAATTTTGAAAATGTTGTAACGGGGGACCCTTATCACAAATTAACACCTAAATTAAGGGTTTTTCTTCGAAATTTTCCACAATTTTCATCGCAAAGACTTTTCGAAGGACATTTTATACTACTTATTACTAGCTTTATCAATTTAAGTCAAAATATCAAAATTCTAAATTTTGAAAAATTTTGAAAATTTTGTAAGGGCGGACCCTTATTACAAATTTATACCTAAATTAAGGGTTTTTCTCCGATATTTTCCACAATTTTCATCGCAAAGACTTTTCGAAGGACATTTTATACTACTTATTACTAGCTTTATCAATTTAAGTCAAAATATCAAAATTCTAAATTGTGCAAAATTTTGAAAATGTTGTAAGGGGGGACCCTCATCACAAATTTACACCTAAATTAAGGGTTTTTCTTCGATATTTTCCACAATTTTCATCGCAAAGACTTTTCGAAGGACATTTTATACTACTTATGACTAGCTTTATCAATTTAAGTCAAAATATCAAAATTCTAAATTTTGAAAAATTTTTAAAATGTTGTAAGGGGGACCCTCATCACAAATTTACACCTAAATTAAGGGTTTTTCTTCGATATTTTCCACAATTTTCATCGCAAAGACTTTTCGAAGGACATTTTATACTACTTATGACTAGCTTTATCAATTTAAGTCAAAATATCAAAATTCTAAGTTTTGAAAAATTTTGAAAATGTTGTAACGGGGGACCCTTATCACAAATTTACACCTAAATTAAGGGTTTTTCTTCGATATTTTCCACAATTTTCATCGCAAAGACTTTTCGAAGGACATTTTATACTACTTATGACTAGCTTTATCAATTTAAGTCAAAATATCAAAATTCTAAATTTTAAAAATGTTGTAAGGGGGGACCCTTATCACAAATTTACACCTAAATTAAGGGTTTTTCTTCGATATTTTCCACAATTTTCATCGCAAAGACTTTTCGAAAGACATTTTATACTACTTATGACTAGCTTTATCAATTTAATCACAAAATCAAAATTCTAAATTTTGAAAAATTTTGAAAATGTTGTAAGGGGGGACCCTTATCACAAATTTACACCAAAATTAAGGGATTTTCTTTGATATTTTTATCGCAAACACTTTTCCAAGGACTTTTTATACTACTTATTACTAGCCTTATCAATTTAAGTCAAAATATCAAAATTCTAAATTTTGAAAAATTTTGAAAATGTTGTAAGGGGGGACCCTTATCACAAATGTACACCTAAATTAAGGGTTTTTCTTCGATATTTTCCACAATTTTCATCGCAAAGACTTTTCGAAGGACATTTCAGGACATTTTATACTACTTATGACTAGCTTTATCAATTTAAATCAAAATATCAAAATTCTAAATTTTGAAAAATTTTGAAAATGTTGTAAGGGGGACCCTAATCACAAATTTACATCTAAATTAAGGGTTTTTCTTCGAAATTTTCCACAATTTTCATCGCAAAGACTTTTCGAAGGACATTTTATACTACTTATTACTAGCTTTATCAATTTAAGTCAAAATATCAAAATTCTAAATTTTGAAAAATTTTGAAAATGTTGTAAGGGGAGACCCTTATCACAAATTTACACCTAAATTAAGGATTTTTCATCGATATTTTCCACAATTTTCATCGCAAAGACCTTTCGAAGGACATTTTATACTACTTATGACTAGCTTTATCAATTTAAGTCAAAATATCAAAATTCTAAATTTTGAAAAATTTTGAAAATGTAAGGGGGGACCCTTATCACAAATTTACACCTAAATTAAGGGTTTTTTCGATATTTTCCACAATTTTCATCGCAAAGACTCTTCGAAGGACATTTTATACTACTTATGACTAACTTTATCAATTTAAATCAAAATATCAAAATTCTAAATTTTGAAAAATTTTGAAAATGTTGTAAGGGGGACCCTTATCACAAATTTACACCTAAATTAAGGGTTTTTCTTCGATATTTTTATCGCAAACACTTTTCGAAGGACTTTTTATACTACTTACGACTAGCTTTATCAATTTAAATCAAAATATCAAAATTCAAAATTTTTAAAAATTTTGAAAATGTTATCACAAATTTACACCTAAATTAAGGGTTTTTCTTCGATATTTTCCACAATTTTCATCGCAAAGACTTTTCGAAGGACATTTTATACTACTTATTACTAGCTTTATCAATTTAAGTCAAAATATCAAAATTCTAAATTTTGAAAAATTTTGAAAATGTTGTAAGGGGAGACCCTTATCACAAATTTACACCTAAATTAAGGGTTTTTCTTCGATATTTTCTACAATTTTCATCGCGGACTTTTTCGAATGACTTTTATACTACTTATGACTAGCTTTATCAATTTAAGTCAAAATATCAAAATTCTAAATTGTGAAAATGTTGTAAGGGGGGACCCTTATCACAAATTTACACCTAAATTAAGGGTTTTTCTTCGATATTTTCCACAATGTTTATCGCAAAGACTTTTCGAAGGGCTTTTTATACAACTTAGTACTAGCTTTATCAATTTAAGTCAAAATATCAAAATTCTAAATTTTAAAAATGTTGTAAGGGGGGACCCTTATCACAAATGTACACCTAAATTAAGGGTTTTTCTTCGATATTTTCCACAATTTTCATCGCAAAGACTTTTCGAAGGACATTTCAGGACATTTTATACTACTTATGACTAGCTTTATCAATTTAAATCAAAATATCAAAATTCTAAATTTTGAAAAATTTTGAAAATGTTGTAAGGGGGGACCCTTATCACAAATTAACACCTAAATTAAGGGTTTTTCTTCGAAATTTTCCACAATTTTCATCGCAAAGACTTTTCGAAGGACATTTTATACTACTTATTACTAGCTTTATCAATTTAAGTCAAAATATCAAAATTCTAAATTTTGAAAATGTTGTAACGGGGACCCTTATCACAAATTTACACCTAAATTAAGGGTTTTTCTTCGATATTTTCCACAATTTTCATCGCAAAGACTTTTCGAAGGACATTTTATACTACTTATTACTAGCTTTATCAATTTAAGTCAAAATATCAAAATTCTAAATTTTGAAAAATTTTGAAAATGTTGTAAGGGGGACCCTTATTACAAATTTATACCTAAATTAAGGGTTTTTTCTTCGATATTTTCCACAATTTTCATCGCAAAGACTTTTCGAAGGACATTTTATACTACTTATTACTAGCTTTATCAATTTAAGTCAAAATATCAAAATTCTAAATTTTGCAAAATTTTGAAAATGTTGTAAGGGGGGACCCTCATCACAAATTTACACCTAAATTAAGGGTTTTTCTTCGATATTTTCCACAATTTTCATCGCAAAGACTTTTCGAAGGACATTTTATACTACTTATGACTAGCTTTATCAATTTAAGTCAAAATATCAAAATTCTAAATTTTGAAACATTTTTAAAATGTTGTAAGGGGGACCCTCATCACAAATTTACACATAAATTAAGGGTTTTTCTTCGATATTTTCCACAATTTTCATCGCAAAGACTTTTCGAAGGACATTTTATACTACTTATGACTAGCTTTATCAATTTAAGTCAAAATATCAAAATTCTAAGTTTTGAAAAATTTTGAAAATGTTGTAACGGGGGACCCTTATCACAAATTTACACCTAAATTAAGGGTTTTTCTTCGATATTTTCCACAATTTTCATCGCAAAGACTTTTCGAAGGACATTTTATACTACTTATGACTAGCTTTATCAATTTAAGTCAAAATATCAAAATTCTAAATTTTAAAAATGTTGTAAGGGGGGACCCTTATCACAAATTTACACCTAAATTAAGGGTTTTTCTTCGATATTTTCCACAATTTTCATCGCAAAGACTTTTCGAAGGACATTTTATACTACTTATGACTAGCTTTATCAATTTAATAACAAAATCAAAATTCTAAATTTTGAAAAATTTTGAAAATGTTGTAAGGGGGACCCTTATCACAAATTTACACCAAAATTAAGGGTTTTTCTTCGATATTTTTATCGCAAACACTTTTCGAAGGACTTTTTATACTCCTTATTACTAGCCTTATCAATTTAAGTCAAAATATCAAAATTCTAAATTTTGAAAAATTTTGAAAATGTTGTAAGGGGGGACCCTCATCACAAATTTACACCTAAATTAAGGGTTTTTTTTCGATATTTTCCACAATTTTCATCGCAAAGACTTTTCGAAGGACATTTTATACTACTTATGACCAGCTTTATCAATTTAAATCAAAATATCAATTTTGAAAAATTTTGAAAATGTTGTAAGGGGGGACCCTTATCACAAATTTACACCTAAATTAAGGGTTTTTCTTCGATATTTTCCACAATTTTCATCGCAAAGACTTTTCGAAGGACATTTTATACTACTTATGACTAGCTTTATTAATTTAAGTCAAAATATCAAAATTCTAAATTTTGCAAAATTTTGAAAATGTTGTAAGGGGGGACCCTTATCACAAATGTACACCTAAATTAAGGGTTTTTCTTCGATATTTTCCACAATTTTCATCGCAAAGACTTTTCGAAGGACATTTCAGGACATTTTATACTACTTATGACTAGCTTTATCAATTTAAATCAAAATATCAAAATTCTAAATTTTGAAAAATTTTGAAAATGTTGTAAGGGGAGACCCTTATCACAAATTTACACCTAAAGTAAGGGTTTTTCTTCAATATTTTCCACAATGTTTATCGCAAAGACTTTTCGAAGGGCTTTTTATACTACTTATGACTAGCTTTATCAATTTAAATCAAAATATAAAAATTCTAAATTTTGAAAAATTTTGAAAATGTTGTAAGGGGGGACCCTTATCACAAATTTACACCTAAATTAAGGGTTTTTCTTCGATATTTTCCACAATTTTCATCGCAAAGACTTTTCGAAGGACATTTTATACTACTTATGACCAGATTTATCAATTTAAATCAAAATATCAATTTTGAAAAATTTTGAAAAATTTTGAAAATGTTGTAAGGGGGTACCCTTATCACAAATTGACACCTAAATTAAGGGTTTTTCTTCGATATTTTCCACAATGTTTATCGCAAAGACTTTTCGAAGGGCTTTTATACTACTTAGTACTAGCTTTATCAATTTAAGTCAAAATATCAAAATTCAAAATTTTGAAAATGTTGTAAGGGGGACCCTTATCACAAATTTACACCTAAATTAAGGGTTTTTTTCGATATTTTCCACAATTTTCATCGCAAAGACTTTTCGAAGGACATTTTATACTACTTATGACCAGCTTTATCAATTTAAATCAAAATATCAATTTTGAAAAATTTTGAAAATGTTGTAAGGGGGGACCCTTATCACAAATTTACACCTAAATTAAGGGTTTTTCTCCGATATTTTCCACAATTTTCATCGCAAAGACTTTTCGAAGGACATTTTATACTACTTATTACTAGTTTTATCAATTTAAGTCAAAATATCAAAATTCAAAAAATTGAAAATGTTGTAAGGGGGACCCTTATCACAAATTTACACCTAAATTAAGGGTTTTTCTTCGATATTTTCCACAATTTTCATCGCAAAGACTTTTCGAAGGACATTTTATACTACTTATGACTAGCTTTATCAATTTAAATCAAAATATCAATTTTGAAAAATTTTGAAAAATTTTGAAAATGTTGTAGGGGGGACCCTTATCACAAATTTACACCTAAATTAACAGTTTTTCTTCGATATTTTCCACAATTTTCATCGCAAAGACTTTTCGAAGGACATTTTATACTACTTATGACCAGCTTTATCAATTTAAATCAAAATATCAATTTTGAAAAATTTTGAAAAATTTTGAAAATGTTGTACGGGGGGGACCCTTATCACAAATTTACACCTAAATTAACGGCTTTTCTTCGATTTTTTCCACAATTTTCATCGCAAAGACTTTTCGAAGGACATTTTATACTACTTATTACTAGCTTTATCAATTTAAGTCAAAATATCAAAATTCTAAATTTTGAAAAATTTTGAAAATGTTGTAAGGGGAGACCCTTATCACAAATTTACACCTAAATTAAGGGTTTTTCTTCGATATTTTCTACAATTTTCATCGCAGGACTTTTTCGAATGACTTTTATACTACTTATGACTAGCTTTATCAATTTAAGTCAAAATATCAAAATTCAAAAATTGAAAATGTTGTAAGGGGGGGACCCTTATCACAAATTTACACCTAAATTAAGGGTTTTTCTTCGATATTTTCTACAATGTTTATCGCAAAGACTTTTCGAAGGGCTTTTTATACAACTTAGTACTAGCTTTATCAATTTAAGTCAAAATATCAAAATTCAAAATTTTGAAAATGTTGTAAGGGGGGACCCTTATCACAAATTTACACCTAAATTAAGGGTTTTTCTTCGATATTTTCCACAATTTTCATCGCAAAGACTTTTCGAAGGACATTTTATACTACTTATGACCAGCTTTATCAATTTAAATCAAAATATCAATTTTGAAAAATTTTGAAAATGTTGTAAGGGGGGACCCTTATCACAAATTTACACCTAAATTAAGGGTTTTTCTCCGATATTTTCCACAATTTTCATCGCAAAGACTTTTCGAAGGACATTTCAGGACATTTTATACTACTTATGACTAGCTTTATCAATTTAAATCAAAATATCAAAATTCTAAATTTTGAAAAATTTTGAAAATGTTGTAAGGGGGGACCCTTAACACAAATTTACACCTAAATTAAGGGGTTTTCTTCGATATTTTCCACAATTTTCATCGCAAAGACTTTTCGAAGGACATTTCAGGACATTTTATACTACTTATGACTAGCTTTATCAATTTAAATCAAAATATCAAAATTCTAAATTTTGAAAAATTTTGAAAATGTTGTAAGGGGGGACCCTTATCACAAATTTACACCAAAATTAAGGGATTTTCTTCGATATTTTTATCGCAAACACTTTTCGAAGGACTTTTTATACTACTTATTACTAGCCTTATCAATTTAAGTCAAAATATCAAAATTCTAAATTTTGAAAAATTTTGAAAATGTTGTAAGGGGGGACCCTCATCACAAATTTACACCTAAATTAAGGGTTTTTCTTCGATATTTTCCACAATTTTCATCGCAAAGACTTTTCGAAGGACATTTTATACTACTTATGACCAGCTTTATCAATTTAAATCAAAATATCAAAATTATCAATTTTGAAAATGTTGTAAGGGGGGAACCTTATCACAAATTTACACCTAAATTAACGGTTTTTCTTCGATATTTTCCACAATTTTCATCGCAAAGACTTTTCGAAGGACATTTCAGGACATTTTATACTACTTATGACTAGCTTTATCAATTTAAATCAAAATATCAAAATTCTAACTTTTGAAAAATTTTGAAAATGTTGTAAGGGGGGACCCTTATCACAAATTTACACCTAAATTAAGGGTTTTTCTTCGATATTTTCCAAAATTTTCATCGCAAAGACTTTTCGAAGGACATTTTATACTACTTATGACTAGCTTTATCAATTTAAATCAAAATATCAAAATTCTAAATTTTGAAAAATTTTGAAAATGTTGTAAGGGGGGACCCTTATCACAAATTTACACCTAAATTAAGGGTTTTTCTCCGATATTTTCCACAATTTTCATCGCAAAGACTTTTCGAAGGACATTTTATACTACTTATTACTAGCTTTATCAATTTAAGTCAAAATATCAAAATTCTAAATTTTGAAAAATTTTTAAAATGTTGAAAGGGGGACCCTCATCACAAATTTACACCTAAATTAAGGGTTTTTCTTCGATATTTTCCACAATTTTCATCGCAAAGACTTTTCGAAGGACATTTTATACTACTTATGACTAGCTTTATCAATTTAAGTCAAAATATCAAAATTCTAAGTTTTGAAAAATTTTGAAAATGTTGTAACGGGGGACCCTTATCACAAATTTACACCTAAATTAAGGGTTTTTCTTCGATATTTTCCACAATTTTCATCGCAAAGACTTTTCGAAGGACATTTTATACTACTTATGACTAGCTTTATCAATTTAAGTCAAAATATCAAAATTCTAAATTTTGAAAAATTTTTAAAATGTTGAAAGGGGGACCCTCATCACAAATTTACACCTAAATTAAGGGTTTTTCTTCGATATTTTCCACAATTTTCATCGCAAAGACTTTTCGAAGGACATTTTATACTACTTATGACTAGCTTTATCAACTTAAGTCAAAATATCAAAATTCTAAATTTTAAAAATGTTGTAAGGGGGGACCCTTATCACAAATTTACACCTAAATTAAGGGTTTTTCTTCGATATTTTCCACAATTTTCATCGCAAAGACTTTTCGAAGGACATTTTATACTACTTATGACTAGCTTTATCAATTTAGTCACAAAATCAAAATTCTAAATTTTGAAAAATTTTGAAAATGTTGTAAGGGGGGACCCTTATCACAAATTTACACCAAAATTAAGGGATTTTCTTCGATATTTTTATCGCAAACACTTTTCGAAGGACTTTTTATACTACTTATTACTAGCCTTATCAATTTAAGTCAAAATATCAAAATTCTAAATTTTGAAAAATTTTGAAAATGTTGTAAGGGGGGACCCTCATCACAAATTTACACCTAAATTAAGGGTTTTTCTTCGATATTTTCCACAATTTTCATCGCAAAGACTTTTCGAAGGACATTTTATACAACTTGGTACAAGCTTTATCAATTTAAGTCAAAATATCAAAATTCTAAATTGTGCAAAATTTTGAAAATGTTGTAAGGGGGGACCCTTATCACAAATTTACACCTAAATTAAGGGTTTTTCTTCGATATTTTCCACAATTTTCATCGCAAAGACTTTTCGAAGGACATTTTATACTACTTATGACAAGCTTTATCAATTTAGTCACAAAATCAAAATTCTAAATTTTGAAAAATTTTGAAAATGTTGTAAGGGGGGACCCTTATCACAAGTTTACACCAAAATTAAGGGATTTTCTTCGATATTTTTATCGCAAACACTTTTCGAAGGACTTTTTATACTACTTATTACTAGCCTTATCAATTTAAGTCAAAATATCAAAATTCTAAATTTTGAAAAATTTTGAAAATGTTGTAAGGGGGACCCTCATCACAAATTTACACCTAAATTAAGGGTTTTTCTTCGATATTTTCCACAATTTTCATCGCAAAGACTTTTCGAAGGACATTTTATACAACTTGGTACAAGCTTTATCAATTTAAGTCAAAATATCAAAATTCTAAATTGTGCAAAATTTTGAAAATGTTGTAAGGGGGGACCCTCATCACAAATTTACACCTAAATTAAGGGTTTTTCTTCGATATTTTCCACAATTTTCATCGCAAAGACTTTTCGAAGGACATTTTATACTACTTATGACTAGCTTTATCAATTTAAGTCAAAATATCAAAATTCTAAATTTTGAAAAATTTTTAAAATGTTGTAAGGGGGACCCTCATCACAAATTTACACCTAAATTAAGGGTTTTTCTTCGATATTTTCCACAATTTTCATCGCAAAGACTTTTCGAAGGACATTTTATACTACTTATGACTAGCTTTATCAATTTAAGTCAAAATATCAAAATTCTAAATTTTGAAAAATTTTTAAAATGTTGTAAGGGGGACCCTCATCACAAATTTACACCTAAATTAAGGGTTTTTCTTCGATATTTTCCACAATTTTCATCGCAAAGACTTTTCGAAGGACATTTTATACTACTTATGACTAGCTTTATCAATTTAAGTCAAAATATCAAAATTCTAAATTTTAAAAATTTTGTAAGGGGGACCCTTATCACAAATTTACACCTAAATTAAGGGTTTTTCTTCGATATTTTCCACAATTTTCATCGCAAAGACTTTTCGAAGGACATTTTATACTACTTATGACTAGCTTTATCAATTTAAGTCAAAATAACAAAATTCTAAATTTTGGAAAATTTTGAAAATGTAAGGGGGGACCCTTATCACAAATTTACACCTAAATTAAGGGTTTTTCATCGATATTTTCCACAATTTTCATCGCAAAGACTTTTCGAAGGACATTTTATACTACTTATGACTAGCTTTATCAATTTAAGTCAAAATATCAAAATTCTAAATTTTGAAAAATTTTGAAAATGTAAGGGGGACCCTTATCACAAATTTACACCTAAATTAAGGGTTTTTTTTTTGATATTTTCCACAATTTTCATCGCAAAGACTCTTCGAAGGACATTTTATACTACTTATGACTAACTTTATCAATTTAAATCAAAATATCAAAATTCTAAATTTTGAAAAATTTTGAAAATGTTGTAAGGGGGACCCTTATCACAAATTTACACCTAAATTAAGGGTTTTTCTTCGATATTTTTATCGCAAACACTTTTCGAAGGACATTTTATACTACTTATGACTAGCTTTATCAATTTAAGTCAAAATATCAAAATTCTAAATTTTAAAAATTTTGTAAGGGGGGACCCTTATCACAAATTTACACCTAAATTAAGGGTTTTTCTTCGATATTTTCCACAATTTTCATCGCAAAGACTTTTCGAAGGACATTTTATACTACTTATGACTAGCTTTATCAATTTAAGTCAAAATAACAAAATTCTAAATTTTGGAAAATTTTGAAAATGTAAGGGGGGACCCTTATCACAAATTTACACCTAAATTAAGGATTTTTCATCGATATTTTCCACAATTTTCATCGCAAAGACTTTTCGAAGGACATTTTATACTACTTATGACTAGCTTTATCAATTTAAGTCAAAATATCAAAATTCTAAATTTTGAAAAATTTTGAAAATGTAAGGGGGACCCTTATCACAAATTTACACCTAAATTAAGGGTTTTTCTTCGATATTTTCCACAATTTTCATCGCAAAGACTTTTCGAAGGACATTTTATACTACTTATGACTAGCTTTATCAATTTAAATCAAAATATCAAAATTCTAAATTTTGAAAAATTTTGAAAATGTTGTAAGGGGGGACCCTTATCACAAATTTACACCTAAATTAAGGGTTTTTCTCCGATATTTTCCACAATTTTCATCGCAAAGACTTTTCGAAGGACATTTTATACTACTTATTACTAGCTTTATCAATTTAAGTCAAAATATCAAAATTCTAAATTGTGCAAAATTTTGAAAATGTTGTAAGGGGGGACCCTCATCACAAATTTACACCTAAATTAAGGGTTTTTCTTCGATATTTTCCACAATTTTCATCGCAAAGACTTTTCGAAGGACATTTTATACTACTTATGACTAGCTTTATCAATTTAAGTCAAAATATCAAAATTCTAAATTTTGAAAAATTTTTAAAATGTTGAAAGGGGGACCCTCATCACAAATTTACACCTAAATTAAGGGTTTTTCTTCGATATTTTCCACAATTTTCATCGCAAAGACTTTTCGAAGGACATTTTATACTACTTATGACTAGCTTTATCAATTTAAGTCAAAATATCAAAATTCTAAGTTTTGAAAAATTTTGAAAATGTTGTAACAGGGGACCCTTATCACAAATTTACACCTAAATTAAGGGTTTTTCTTCGATATTTTCCACAATTTTCATCGCAAAGACTTTTCGAAGGACATTTTATACTACTTATGACTAGCTTTATCAATTTAAGTCAAAATATCAAAATTCTAAATTTTGAAAAATTTTTAAAATGTTGAAAGGGGGACCCTCATCACAAATTTACACCTAAATTAAGGGTTTTTCTTCGATATTTTCCACAATTTTCATCGCAAAGACTTTTCGAAGGACATTTTATACTACTTATGACTAGCTTTATCAACTTAAGTCAAAATATCAAAATTCTAAATTTTAAAAATGTTGTAAGGGGGGACCCTCATCACAAATTTACACCTAAATTAAGGGTTTTTCTTCGATATTTTCCACAATTTTCATCGCAAAGACTTTTCGAAGGACATTTTATACAACTTGGTACAAGCTTTATCAATTTAAGTCAAAATATCAAAATTCTAAATTGTGCAAAATTTTGAAAATGTTGTAAGGGGGACCCTTATCACAAATTTACACCTAAATTAAGGGTTTTTCTTCGATATTTTCCACAATTTTCATCGCAAAGACTTTTCGAAGGACATTTTATACTACTTATGACTAGCTTTATCAATTTAGTCACAAAATCAAAATTCTAAATTTTGAAAAATTTTGAAAATGTTGTAAGGGGGGACCCTTATCACAAATTTACACCAAAATTAAGGGATTTTCTTCGATATTTTTATCGCAAACACTTTTCGAAGAACTTTTTATACTACTTATTACTAGCCTTATCAATTTAAGTCAAAATATCAAAATTCTAAATTTTGAAAAATTTTGAAAATGTTGTAGGGGGGACCCTCATCACAAATTTACACCTAAATTAAGGGTTTTTCTTCGATATTTTCCACAATTTTCATCGCAAAGACTTTTCGAAGGACATTTTATACAACTTGGTACAAGCTTTATCAATTTAAGTCAAAATATCAAAATTCTAAATTGTGCAAAATTTTGAAAATGTTGTAAGGGGGGACCCTTATCACAAATTTACACCTAAATTAAGGGTTTTTCTTCGATATTTTCCACAATTTTCATCGCAAAGACTTTTCGAAGGACATTTTATACTACTTATGACTAGCTTTATCAATTTAGTCACAAAATCAAAATTCTAAATTGTGCAAAATTTTGAAAATGTTGTAAGGGGGACCCTTATCACAAATTTACACCTAAATTAAGGGTTTTTCTTCGATATTTTCCACAATTTTCATCGCAAAGACTTTTCGAAGGACATTTTATACTACTTATGACTAGCTTTATCAATTTAGTCACAAAATCAAAATTCTAAATTTTGAAAAATTTTGAAAATGTTGTAAGGGGGACCCTTATCACAAATTTACACCTAAATTAAGGGTTTTTCTTCGATATTTTCCACAATTTTCATCGCAAAGACTTTTCGAAGGACATTTTATACTACTTATGACTAGCTTTATCAATTTAGTCACAAAATCAAAATTCTAAATTTTGAAAAATTTTGAAAATGTTGTAAGGGGGGGACCCTCATCACAAATTTACACCTAAATTAAGGGTTTTTCTTCGATATTTTCCACAATTTTCATCGCAAAGACTTTTCGAAGGACATTTTATACTACTTATGACTAGCTTTATCAATTTAAGTCAAAATATCAAAATTCTAAATTTTGAAAAATTTTTAAAATGTTGAAAGGGGGACCCTCATCAAAAATTTACACCTAAATTAAGGGTTTTTCTTCGATATTTTCCACAATTTTCATCGCAAAGACTTTTCGAAGGACATTTTATACTACTTATGACTAGCTTTATCAACTTAAGTCAAAATATCAAAATTCTAAATTTTAAAAATGTTGTAAGGGGGACCCTCATCACAAATTTACACCTAAATTAAGGGTTTTTCTTCGATATTTTCCACAATTTTCATCGCAAAGACTTTTCGAAGGACATTTTATACAACTTGGTACAAGCTTTATCAATTTAAGTCAAAATATCAAAATTCTAAATTGTGCAAAATTTTGAAAATGTTGTAAGGGGGGACCCTTATCACAAATTTACACCTAAATTAAGGGTTTTTCTTCGATATTTTCCACAATTTTCATCGCAAAGACTTTTCGAAGGACATTTTATACTACTTATGACTAGCTTTATCAATTTAGTCACAAAATCAAAATTCTAAATTTTGAAAAATTTTGAAAATGTTGTAAGGGGGGACCCTCATCACAAATTTACACCTAAATTAAGGGTTTTTCTTCGATATTTTCCACAATTTTCATCGCAAAGACTTTTCGAAGGACATTTTATACTACTTATGACTAGCTTTATCAATTTAAGTCAAAATATCAAAATTCTAAATTTTGAAAAATTTTAAAATGTTGAAAGGGGGACCCTCATCACAAATTTACACCTAAATTAAGGGTTTTTCTTCGATATTTTCCACAATTTTCATCGCAAAGACTTTTCGAAGGACATTTTATACTACTTATGACTAGCTTTATCAACTTAAGTCAAAATATCAAAATTCAAACTAAATTTTAAAAATGTTGTAAGGGGGGGACCCTCATCACAAATTTACACCTAAATTAAGGGTTTTTCTTCGATATTTTCCACAATTTTCATCGCAAAGACTTTTCGAAGGACATTTTATACAACTTGGTACAAGCTTTATCAATTTAAGTCAAAATATCAAAATTCTAAATTGTGAAAAATTTTGAAAATGTTGTAAGGGGGACCCTTATCACAAATTTACACCTAAATTAAGGGTTTTCTTCGATATTTTCCACAATTTTCATCGCAAAGACTTTTCGAAGGACATTTTATACTACTTATGACTAGCTTTATCAATTTAGTCACAAAATCAAAATTCTAAATTTTGAAAAATTTTGAAAATGTTGTAAGGGGGGACCCTCATCACAAATTTACACCTAAATTAAGGGTTTTTTTTGATATTTTCCACAATTTTCATCGCAAAGACTTTTCGAAGGACATTTTATACTACTTATGACTAGCTTTATCAATTTAAGTCAAAATATCAAAATTCTAAATTTTGAAAAATTTTTAAAATGTTGAAAGGGGGACCCTCATCACAAATTTACACCTAAATTAAGGGTTTTCTTCGATATTTTCCACAATTTTCATCGCAAAGACTTTTCGAAGGACATTTTATACTACTTATGACTAGCTTTATCAATTTAAGTCAAAATATCAAAATTCTAAGTTTTGAAAAATTTTGAAAATGTTGTAACGGGGGACCGTTATCACAAATTTACAGCTAAATTAAGGGTTTTTCTTCGATATTTTCCACAATTTTCATCGCAAAGACTTTTCGAAGGACATTTTATACTACTTATGACTAGCTTTATCAATTTAAGTCAAAATATCAAAATTCTAAATTTTGAAAAATTTTAAAATGTTGAAAGGGGGACCCTCATCACAAATTTACACCTAAATTAAGGGTTTTTCTTCGATATTTTCCACAATTTTCATCGCAAAGACTTTTCGAAGGACATTTTATACTACTTATGACTAGCTTTATCAACTTAAGTCAAAATATCAAAATTCTAAATTTTAAAAATGTTGTAAGGGGGGGACCCTCATCACAAATTTACACCTAAATTAAGGGTTTTTCTTCGATATTTTCCACAATTTTCATCGCAAAGACTTTTCGAAGGACATTTTATACAACTTGGTACAAGCTTTATCAATTTAAGTCAAAATATCAAAATTCTAAATTGTGCAAAATTTTGAAAATGTTGTAAGGGGGACCCTTATCACAAATTTACACCTAAATTAAGGGTTTTTCTTCGATATTTTCCACAATTTTCATCGCAAAGACTTTTCGAAGGAAGTTTATACTACTTATGACTAGCATTTTTATCAATTTAGTCACAAAATCAAAATTCTGAAAAATTTTGAAAAATTGTTAAGGGGGACCCTTATCACAAATTTACACCAAAATTAAGGGATTTTCTTCGATATTTTTATCGCAAACACTTTTCGAAGAACTTTTTATACTACTTATTACTAGCCTTATCAATTTAAGTCAAAATATCAAAATTCTAAATTTTGAAAAATTTTGAAAATGTTGTAAGGGGGACCCTCATCACAAATTTACACCTAAATTAAGGGTTTTTCTTCGATATTTTCCACAATTTTCATCGCAAAGACTTTCGAAGGACATTTTTTATATTGGTACAAGCTTTATC
>JAEIFS010000035.1:0-11414 GCA_018904165.1 Zaprionus camerounensis
GGCTGCCAACCGATCGAACAAACCGAATGGCATTGCCATATCAACTGTGATGCAAGACTTTGTCCGTTTAGCGAAAATCGTAAAAAAATTCAAAAAATTCAAAATAAATCTCGTGCAAAAAGACGCTAATTAATCAAAACAAAGAAAAAAAAAACAACCACCGGAGTGATGCTCCCGGCAACAAATATCGTACAACTTTTCTTCTTTTCTATTATTAATTTTTTCCAAACAAAAAAAGAAACGTTTATATCAATAACAACAAATAATAAAAAAAAATGAGTCAGAAAGACCTTCGGATCCATCGCCAACTTGAGCAAGACCAACGTCGCCTCTCTTTGCAACGAAACAACGCGTACTTAGTCATACGGTCAACCACCCCCGACCCAATCAAAAACCACGATTTACCAACAACAAGCGAGAGAGCGCGGTCTTGCTCTCCATCAACCTTTAAAGGGAACGTTGAAATGCCCGAGCAAGAGCAAGCTAAAAATCTTTGCTTATCAACTGGCTCTGGCTACACCTGCTGTGACAAAAACAACAACTCCACCGGTATACGCCCGATCAACGATGACTGCAAGTTCTGCTGAGCAAGCACAAAAACAAATTCACTGTGTGCTGCACCCTCAGCAAAAAAAAGTTCCTCGACCATACAGACTGGTATAGATCGATACATACAAATAAAGCGAAAACTAAGCCCGAAAAATTCTTCAATGGGTAATAAATCAAAAATAAATTGTGACATAACAAGACAGAAAACTAACATGCCCAACAATGATAACCGATTTGCCATTTTAGCCGATGATTTAGACGATCTGCCAAATTCTGACACAGACATTAAGAAGACCCCTAAGCCGCCTCCAATCTAAATCAGAGAAAAAAGTTCCAGCGCCCTCGTAAACAAAATAATGGACCTTATTGGGAAAGATAGTTTCCATACAATTCCCCTGACCAAGGGCAACATTCATGAAACAAAAGTGCAAGTCAAAACGGAAGTAAACATCAGAGCGATGCCAAGAAAAATTTGTAACCGTACCAGCTAAAAAGCAGCAAGGGACTACAAATAGTTATTAAAGGCCTTGAGCCTGAAATAAATCATGAGGAAATAAAGTTATCAACATATTTAACAAATATAGAAAACCACAACCTCTTTTCTAGGTCGAACTTGAACCAGACTCTTGGGCATTGAAGAAAAACGAGAGTCACCCCATTTATAAGCTGCAATATCTCTTACACCGTAGAATCTCCGTTGAAGAGCCGCATAAACGCAAAGGACCCGTACAGTGTGCAAATTGCCAAGAATATGGTCATACAAAAACTTATTGTACCCTTCGCACTGTATGTAAAGCTTGTGGTGAGCTTCACAGCTCTTTTAACTGCCCATCAAACAAAGCTGACCCCGGCATGAAAAAGTGTAGTAATTGCGGAGGTAACCACACAGCAAAATACAGAGGTTGCCCTGTATATAAGGATCTAAAAAATCGGCTACACCAAAAAGTGACTATGATGCGTGGGCAAAGCACACCGAGCACAATTATACCCTCAAAACATACACCTGATGCCCACTTAAACAGTCAATCCTACAACTCCATTCCCACGCGCGAAACAAAACAAGGTAAATGCTGATCAGCCAACAGGACAGCCATAAGGCAATATTGAAACAATCTTTGATCTTTAACTTCCAAGAAAGCATGACCGAATTCATGACATTTATGAGAACAACCATGGAAAATCTTATGTCAAAATAATCAATGGCTCCCTTACGTATAACTCTATGGAATGCCAACGGCATTTCGCGACACAAGCTTGAAATGGCTCAATTTCTCCAAGACAAACATATCGATGTAATGCTCCTTTCTGAAACACATCTTACAAACAATTAGAAGTTTCAAATAAATGGTTATATATTCTACGGCAGCAACCATCCTGATGGTAAAGCACATCTCCATGGAGTCCTGATTAGAAACCGCATAAAACATACTTTCCGCAACGACTTTGCGACAAACTACTTACAGGCAACATCTTTAAATATACAGCTGGGTAACGGACAAATAACACTTGCTGCTGTATACTGCCCACCTCGCTTTACGATATCCGAAAACCAATTTTTGGATTTTTTCAACACACTAGGGGACCGCTTCATAGCTGCTGGTGACTACAATGCTAAGCATACGCACTGGGGATCTCGTCTTGTAAACCCTAAGGGAAAACAATTGTACAATACAATTATTAAAGTAAGCAACAAGCTTAGTTGCGCCTCTCCGGGCACACCTACATATTGGCCAACGGACCCCAGAAAGATACCAGACTTGATTGACTTTGCTGTTACAAGAAACTTCTCACATAATCATATAAACGACGAATCCCTCCCAGACCTATCTTCTGATCACTCGCCGGTGCTCCTTAATTATCTTCAATATCTGGATCTGAAAATTCACCCTGTCGATTGACATCCAATAAAACTAACTGGCTAAAATACAATGTTCAATATGTTCGCATATCGAACTGAACCCAAGAATCATCAATAAGGCTGATATAGAAAGCACTACTAAACTTTTGGAGTCTGTCCTTGTTGCTGCAGCCCATGCCTCAACCCCAGAAAAACAAACTGAACAGTATATGCCACGTAAAACAAATGTTCAAATTGAGCAGCTTGTCTTGGAAAAGTGCCGCCTACGACGAGAATGGCAATATTATAGATTGCCATTTGCAAAACAAAGGCTCAAAAACGCAACTCGTAGACTAAGAAAGGAGCTAATCAACGAGCAGGAACGCGCACAACGCCGCTACATAGAGCAATTATCACCTTTTAGCACAAAATACCCATTATGGAGAGCACACCCATCTCTAAGCCCCCCAGTAGAATCTGTTGTGCCAATAAGAAATTCTGCAGGTGAATGGGTCCGCAGCGATAAACATAGAGCTTCTACTTTCGAGGAGCACCTTCAAAACGTGTTTCAACCAAACCCAGCAACGAATAATTTCGTATTACAAGAGCAAACAGTTGTAAGCCAAACGACACAGGATCCAATAGAATTTCGACCAACTAAAATTGCCAAAATCATTAAGGAATTAAAACCTAATAAGAGCCCCGGCAGCGATCTAATAACCCCTAAGATGATGATCGAACTTCCATTTTGTGCCGTCCAAACTATCTGCCAGCTCTTCAATGCAATAAATAGAATTGCTCACTTCCCTTCGTTATGGAAAAAGTCGATCATCATTATGATACCGAAACCGGGAAAGGATCATACAGTACCATCATCATACAGACCTATAAGTTTACTACCATGTATGTCAAAACTCTTCGAAAAATGTCTGCTGACCTTTGTTATACCCTATCTGCGAACTTTTAACAAAATACCGGAGCATCAATTCGGTTTTCAGGAGAAACATGGAACAATCGAACAAGTCAATCGAATCACATCTGAAATTCGAACTGCATTCGAAAAGAGGGAGTACTGCACTGCCATTTTTCTCGACGTGGCCCAAGCATTTGACAGAGTCTGGTTAGATGGCCTAATGCATAAAATTCAGTCAACACTCCCTGAATGCACCCATAAGCTTTTAAAGTCGTACCTGCACAATAGAGTGTTCTCAGTTAGATGCGGCACTGTTACGTCTGAGGACCACATCATAGAAGCTGGGGTTCCTCATGGCAGCGTACTTGGCCCAACACTATATCTACTATATACAGCCGATATACCAACATCGAGGCAACTAACAATTTCTACATTTGCCGATGACACTGCAATCCTGAGCCGCTCTAAATGTCTACGGCAAGCTACTGCACAACTTGCTCTCTACCTAGCACATATTGAGATATGGCTTTCTGACTGGAGAATAAAAGTCAATAAACAGAAATGTAAACACGTAACTTTTACCCTCAACAGACAAGATTGCCCTTCGCTCATACTAAATAACACTGTTATTCCAAAATCAAATGAAGTATTGTATCTAGGTATTCATTTTGACAGACGACTCACTTGGCGTAGACACATCGAGGCAAAAAGAACACACCTCAAACTAAAAGCCAATAGTCTACATTGGCTTCTTAGTATACGCTCTCCCTTAAGACTAGAATATAAGGTCTTACTATACAACTCCGTCCTAAAACCGACCTGGACCTATGTCTCCAGGCTATGGGGGAACGCCAGTAACAGCAGCGTAGAAATCATCCAACGAGCCCAATCGAAAATACTGAGAACCATCACCGGCGCACCGTGGTACGTTCGAAGTGATAACTTACAGAGGGATTTATGCATACTTCCGGTCAGAGATGAAATAGCCAAACAAATGGAAAAATATCGCAACAAACTACGTGCCCATCCGAACAGGCTTGCGAGACACTTAACACGGCTATCCAGCCTAACCCGATTTCGTCGTAATGATATGCCAACCCAACGTTCATTATTAGGGCCACACAAACTCATATCAGTTGCCATATTGACTGTTAGTTAAGTACTTTTTAAGATTTGTAAACTTATTGTTAGTCTCATAACAAAGCACCAAAGCATAAAAAAAAAAAAAAATTTAACTTTTATATTTTATTTTTAAAATAAAAATGACAAACCAAGAGTAATGAATTGATTTTTATTATAAAGATCAGAAATAAAAATCAAATTGAAATTGCTTATAAAACGAGCTAGATAATATATCGGCTTTTCGAAGCATGTCGCTATTAATCTTGAAGTTTTTACGAGTTGATCAACTGCAAGTCTGTCTGATGAGGAGGTTCTTGTGTATTTTATATATTTTGTCCTTAAACTTAGGTCGCTAATAAGTCTAAAACATTGTCTAAACAAGTGAATTCATATACATATATATATTTATATAAACTGGTAGGTACTGCAGCGTAGATCATATATATTTACCAATATATTATAAAACCAGTAAGAAAAGCAACAGTCGCGCGGCATGCGACAGTGGGATACCTTTCGACCTATGTTCCTATGTATGTAGACATATACAAATGCGCATGCTTTTAAATTATTGCCGACAGATGGCGCTCGCGCTTTGCGCTCGCCCGCCTCCCTTGTTAGCTGATACAAGCACTTGGTTTTATGCACATACTTTCTTAAATAACTTCTGTGTTTATTGCCCGATCGGATTGCCATTTCGAGAATACGTAGATATTTTAATGAGCTTAGTATATGTTAAAGTCAGAAAGTTGTATCTTTTATACAGCGCTTAAAAATTAAGTTCAAAAATTAAATTATTGATTTGCGGGGGCGGTGGGCGTGACACATAACATTTGAAATAAACTTGATCAGCTTATAGTACACAGGAGTCTTCCTGCAGAATTTTGTAACTCTAGCTTTAATAATAGCTGAGATCTGTGCGATCACACAGACAGACAGACAGACAGACGGAGATGGCTCAATCGACTCGGCTAGTGATCCTGAGCAAGAATATATATACTTTATGGGGTCTGCCACGCCTCCTTCTGCCTGTTACATACATTTGCACAAAGTTAGTATACTCTTTTTTGACCATTTTCAATGGTCGAAGGGTATAAAAATGGTCAAAAAAGGGTATACTAACTTTGTGCAAATGTATGTAACAGGCAGAAGGAGGCGTGGGAGACCCGACAAAGTATATATATTCATGCTCAGGATCACTAGCCGAGTCGACTGAGCCATGTCTGTCTGTCTGTCCGGATGTCCGGATGTGTGGATGTCCAGATGAACACACAGATCTCAGCTATTATAAGAGCTAGAGACACCAAATTTGGCATGAAGGTTTCTGTGTATCAGACGCAGATCAAGTTTGTTTGTTAGGTGCCACGCCCACCGCCCTCGCAAATCACTAATTTAATTTTTGAACTTAATTTATAAGCGCTGTATAAAAGATACAATTTTCTGTCTTGAACAATTACTAAGCTGAATAAAATATCTACTTATTCTCTAAATTGCAATCCGATCGCACAATAAACACAGTAGATATTCAAGAAAGCATGAGCATGAAACCGATTGCTCGTGTCAGCTAATAAGGGAGGCAGGCGAGCGCGAAGCGCGACCGTCATCTGTTCGGAATAATTTTACAGTATGTGCATATGTAGATGTGTATGAATTTAACAATATAAACTACACCGGAATATATGTCGATGGGTATCAAACTGTCGCGTGCCGCGCGACTGTTGCTTTTCTTACTGGTTTTTATTTAAAAAATCAAAAATAAAAGTTATAAGTTGATTTTTAAAATCAAATATAATATTAAAAATGATTTTTAGGCCATGGATTTTAAAAAAATTCATGGTCTATTGTGTTTGTCGGAACGGAAATGTGCGTAACAGGCAGACGGAGGCATCTCCGACCCCATAAACTATATATATTCTGAATCAGTATCAGTAGCCGAGTCGATTGAGCCATGTCTGTCTGTCCGTCTGTCCGTCTGACCGTCTGTCCGTCTGTCCGTCTGTCTGTCTGTATGAACACCTGGATCTCAGAAACTATAAGAGCTAGAGTCATCAAATTTTGCGACAACATACATATATATTGCAGTGTTTTAAAGTTTTTGTAAAATTTGGACACGCCCCTTTCCGCCTCTGTAAATCAGTAATAACTATTTAACAACTACAATATTAGCTCAACAACCAAAGTTGTATATCTTACATGACAAATACCTTGCCACGGGCGTTATGTGAAAATTTCATTTAAATCGGACTATTAATAAGTGAGATATGATACTAATTAAACTCACTTTGAACATATATACTTAAGCAGATCTAATTTACACAAGCATACCGAGGTTCGAATCTAGCGTCAGACACACAGCATTTTAAACTTTTTATTTGCATTGTATGGTAACAGAATTGGTTCACAATGCAGCTTTGCCGATGGGCTAAGGAGTGAGACAATGGCCGAGTGGTTAGAGTGGCGGACAGCAAATTAAATTGACTGTGAGAGAGTGCGTGTGTTCAACTCCCGGTTGAGGTGGGTGCGAATTATGAATTATCATTTATTAATTATTTATTATTTTATTTTGTTTATTTATTTTATTCTAATAAACTAAAAGAAAAGTTGCAGTCAAGCGGGTTGTAATATAGCAGCTACAAACAAATTAAATTATTTAATTAAATTTCAATAAAATATAGTTTTTCCTCATTTTGTTTTCATACTATATTATGCAATAAAATTATAATAGTTACAAATAATATTAATTATTTATAAATAAAGTTTACTATTATTTTTATATTTAGCACGCATCAAAAAGACGCGAGCCAAAATTAAACAATGCGTTCTTCAATGTCGTCACTCTTTCCGTATTTTGCCTGTTATGACTTTTTCAATTAGAATGCTCGAACAGAACAGCGATCATAAGACTGTGGCGACGCAGCCTCATCGATATGAGCCCGATCTGGCAGCGCGGCACCATCATAAGCAGACGATAGTGACACCGTTTCACTACAAGCCCTTTAAAAGTTGTGAATGTGCGAGTGGGACGCCCATACATACATGTCTGCATATCCATATGTATGTATTGGCATCCCACTTCAACACACATTATTGCACGCATGTATGTACATACATATGTACAATACAATTAGATTTCGATTTGCTGTTGTGTACCAACGAAAGAGAAGTAAGTTCTAATTACATATATTGCGTACCAAAAACTTAAAAAAAACCGGCTACCGCCGCCGCCCCTTTTCGATGAGCTTTTAAAATATTTTAATGAAAAACAAAAACTTTCACATGCCGATCGCGGTAGCAATCGAACTCCGAAACACGGTCAATATTGTGGTCCTTACAGTCCGAGACATAATCCACTCAGCCACTGAATAACTCTGGCTAGTGCCAAAAAATTAACAAGCAGCACATGAAATAAATTTTTGTATGCGCTAGAAATGCATACATATACCTATTGCCCTCTCGCTCAGTCTAATGGTTGCGACACTTCGCTTCTGCTTTGTCTATGCGTTCTTCTTTTTCTGTTCGTTAATTCAAATTGCGCGTATCGTCGAACACTGTATAAAATTGATCTCCGCCAAATTTTTAATTTAATCCAAATAAAGCGCAATTTTCATTGCGAGTTTTAATAAATATAATTAAGTTATCTATGTGTGCAGATTGCAGAAATTAATTAATTTGGGAAATATTTAAGTTGCGGAGAATATCTTAAGTCGACTCACCAAAATTTAACTTTTTAAGAACAACTAGCCCCATTACATGTGCTGTAACTTCCCCTTGGTGTTCCCTAGGTACTGATTATTTTTGATAATCGGTAGAAAATTCGAGCGGCGATTCTATTCTGTTATTTACAAACTTGTTTACGGTATACTAAGATAATCCATGGCCTTATACAGTCAGCACCTGACTGTAGCGTTTGTATTTTTAAATTAAAAAATTAGTTTATAACTCTTATTTTGTTTTTTTTTATAAAAATTATAACCATTCGGAACTAAACAACTTGAGGAAGTTAACTTCGAACGCAAGTCAGCCAAGATATAGAACTAAACTAGAAACCTTGCTTAGTTTTTATCGACACATAGGTACATCCAAACCTAGTTTTGCTGACTCTATTTTGATCACGGAAAATTCAGCAGTAACATCTCATTTGCAACATCCAATGATGTCGGTAACATCGGCGTATGCAAAGAGCTGGAGACTTTTATAAAAAATAGTGCCATTACGATGTATTTCAGCATTCCGCTTCCAGATTAAAAGAGTCACACGTTCTTGTCTAAAACCTCGAACTTTGTTGGGATCCAGGATTAAGCGTTATGCAAGGATCAATTTCCCGTTAATTGGTACAAATCGCCTGAGCACTCTTCTTTAGTACTGGACAAAGGACGCTGCATGAATCTAATCAGCTTATTACCACCGGCCTTAAACAACTCTGCAAACAAGCCATCGGCTCTGGCTCTTCATTCATCGTCCCTGTTGATTACAGACCGTGCAAAGTGGGTTTCACGTGTGTCAATATGACGCATCAATTTGTCATGATTTTCAGTAGAAATATAATGGGGGTTCTGGGACAGGAAGTGGAGTGGGGAATAAAAATTAATGGGGTGTGACGATGGGGGTTAGGTAATTAAGGTACCTAATTAGCATATTTAATGGGTTTTTGGGCTAGATCGGTAAATTTAGGGTCCTAATTAGCATATTTAATTGGTTTTTCTGGTACAAAAAGTGAAGCGGTTAGGGTTGCGTGACGAGGGGTCAGAAATGTAGGGTCCTAATTAGTATAAAAGCTGGGTGTTATGTATATGTGGAGGTGATGAATTAGGGTGGGGAGTGTTAAAGGTTAATAGGTGAGTATATGAAAATGAGCATGCATGATCATGTTTACATGCACACGTGTTAGGGTTTGTGAGTGCATGCACGCTTCAGTACACACACGCGTGTGACTCATGGGGTTGGCAGGTGAGTATATGCAAATGAGCACGCATGATCGTGTTTACATACACACGTGTTAGGGTGTGTGGGTGAATGCATGCGTCAGTGCACACACGCACGTGACTCATGAGGATCGCTGACGAAGGTAATATTTGAGAGGCCGGGACACCCTATGTAAATTAATATTAGTTTTGTGTGCGTGTGTATGATCAGTAACCCTATTTTAATATACTAATTTTCTAATTGATAATTCAGTGTGAGAAATTTCACATGGCACCCCCATGCGATAGTAGTATCCCTATCATGATATGATAGTGCGTAAACAAAACACTGCAACCTGTTGTCCTAACGGCTTACTATGTTTGTTTGCACCTGTTCTCAGCGTGGGAACTATCTTGTATACTAATTATTTTCTATGAACCGAGGGTGGTTTGGCGTAGTAAATCCACCTTCTAACATGGTTTATTGTAATTATAGTAAAGTGATCAGTAATCAAGTTTTTTAGTATTAAAAAAGTCTTCAAACCGAGTAGAGTGCATTAGTGAACAAAAAAAAAACAGCTTATCAACAAAAACAAGTAAACAACTAAACAACAACAACAGTTAAACAGTTAAAGAATGAAAATAGTTAAACAGTTTAACGTTATTGGTATAGCTAAATAGCTAAATAGTTAAACAATAATATCAGCTAAGAGTTTGAGTAGTAAAAAAGCAATTGTGAACGTCAAAAACAATGACGAATACTGTTTCAAATGGACAGTGATTGCTGCGATAAAGGAGGAAGATCAACATGCTGAAAGATGTGGATCATATGATGTGGAGATATCTGAACACATAATCAAAGTAAACAATATTGTTTTGAACTTTGAAGGTTTAGAGTTCCCACTCAATCCTAAACATATTAACAAGTTTATGCATAATAACCCGTTGATCAGTATAATAGTCTTTGGATATGATCTGGAAAACGGAAATGTGATCGGACCCATCTTCTATCCCAAAGACGTCAAACAGCATCACATCAACATGTTGTTACTGGAAAGTGATGAGAAGGCTCACTATACTTGGATTAGAAATCTTTCACGGTAAGTACATATAGAAACCAGTAAGAAAAGCAACAGTCGCGCTGCACTCGACAGTGGGATACCCTTCGACCTATGTTCCGGTGTAGTTTAATTTGTTAAATTCATACACATAAAAATGCGCATGCTTTTAAATTATTGCCGACAGATAGCGCTCGCGCTTTGCGCTCGGCCGCCTCCCTTGTTAGCTGATACAAGCACTTGGTTTTATGCACATACTTTCTTAAATAACTTCTGTGTTTATTGTCCGATCGGATTGCAATTTCGAGAATTTTAATGAGCTTAGTATATGTTAAAGTCAGAAAGTTGTATCTTTTATACAGCGCTTCAAAATTAAGTTCAAAAATTAAATTATGGATTTGCGGGGGCGGTGGGCGTGGCACATAACATTTGAAATAAACCTGATCAGCTTATAGTACACAGGAGTCTTCCTGCCAAATTTGGTAACTCTAGCTTTAATAATAGCTGAGATCTGTGCGTTCACACAGACAGACAGACAGACGGACATGGCTCAATCGACTCGGCTAGTGATCCTGAGCAGGAATATATATACTTTATGGGGTCTCCCACGCCTCCTTCTGCCTGTTACATACATTTGCACAAAGTTAGTATACCCTTTTTTGACCATTTGCAATGGTCGAAGGGTATAAAAAGAGAATTTATTAGAAAATTGTTTTGATTTAATATTTATTTATAAAATGTATAAAATCTGATTTAGATAATAAAACATTTGTTATAAACACATAAAGTCTGATAAAGAACAAAACAATTGTTATTAGTATAAGTTTATATAAAGAAAATTTGTCTTTTGAATTTCGCGGCTATGTACAAAGCGCTACAGAGCTCGTATCTGGCAACACTATTCATAATTTGAAAGGACATGGAGTTCAACGCCTGCGATATGCTGCTGAAACGGAACGAACTCGACCCATTCTTGAAGCGGATGGTGACTGGCGACGAAAAATGGATCACATACGACAATATCAAGCGAAAACGCG
>JAEIFS010000359.1:0-79880 GCA_018904165.1 Zaprionus camerounensis
GGGCGTGAGTTCCTTAAAACGTATCCAAATAAATCGCTGTGCGATAAGCACTTTTCACAGTAGCGGTTTTAAATAAGAACGCGAATTGTTTCAAATTAAAATATTATTTTATTTCAAACGAACTTCACTAAGTAGCGGTCGTACGTAGAGAGAAGAATATATGTATATATAACAAAAAAAACAGCTGCAGACCAGCTGTGGTACAAGATGGAATTTAGAACAAAACTGTATGTCGATGAACCTTAATTTGAACAAATTTCTCATGGTTCTGCGTCATTTACATCTCGTCTGAACATACCGGCCCCCTTGCAATATATTGCAAAGGTCGACTTAAAGGAAGGTGGCAACAATGAGATGACAATACAATTTTGTTCTGACGAGCTCGTACTAAATATTACACACGCCTGTGAGGACCCATCCGAATGTGGTGTCCTGTGCTACTGGGGTCCCCGGTGTGAGGGAGGAGTCCCTGAAGAAGGATGTGAGGATACACATCTGACCCCAGTACCACTTTGATGGGTGCTGGCATGTGCCATTGCTCGTCTGCGAGTGCGATGTTCGCAAATACGTCGTACTGGGGAGGGGTCGATGCTACGTGCTGGACTGGAGGTATATCAAGTCCGGAATGGCTTCTAGGAGGGATCTCTCTGTTGAAATCCGAGGCTTTCGACCGCAGCCTGGCAGTGCAGACAGAGTCATTACCAATGCGGGTGACGGATAGCCGAAAGGCGTTGCCATGGCTGCATTGATGCGACTCGTCACAGCAGGGGTCGAGAAGCGCCCGGGTGGTGAACCTCTTGACACCAGAGTCCAGCACGATCGTCGTCGTCGGTAGCAGACTGATGCTTTTGTGACGCACCAGCGTCGTCCAAGTAGTGGGATAAGGGGCCTCTCTGTCCGGAGTTGGCCGTGGACGGGCCTCAGAGGGAGAGCGATGTCGGCTGGATGTGCCGGTCCTCGGTGGGGAGAGCAGTCCATCGAATGGGTGGAGTCGCGACGCTGGCCTGAGCGTCGGGTTGACGCCGAGGCTTGGTGTGAGCGTGACGACGTAGGCTGGTTCGGCGTTGAGTGGCGTTCCACTGGGCGTGATGGCGTTGGCTTCTTCGGGTTTGAGCGGCGCTCCAATGGGCGTGATGGCCGCTTGTCTTCAGTGCGGAGATGGAGCAGGGTATGGTGGGCCCGCTGACACACTCGGCATCGTGCCCCGCTTCTGCATACACCCTTGGAATGCTCGCTAGGCAGTTTGGGCAGTACTTGTTGATAAGCACTGCCCGGCTTTTCCACTGTCAGCCGGAGAAAGCTGACATTTGCGAAGTGCATGGACTCCGCGGCATACCCGACAGCGGCATGAGTCGATCCCCCGCTGGTGTTGGGTTGATGTTTGTGGAGCCATCTTGAAGAGTTTAACAGTCTTAAACGATAAAAATGTATTGTTAGTATAGCTTGGACGGAACATGGTATATATAGAGGAGTGGACGACACTTGGATTTATTGAGGGAAGTGGGAGATCAGTTTATAGGAAGCAGAACCAATTTAGCTATTGGTCTGCGAATGATCCCCTAACTGTTTGGACGTCGACCACTCACGATGTGATCAGTGCCTGGAAAACACTGCGTGAACGCGGCCTAGGCGCCATTCATTGGTCGGAACATTATCTTCTTTAATGATGACCATATCGTTCACTTGAATGTTTCGAGTCGGTGTCTGCCATTTATTACGCTTATGCAACTCCTTCAGATATTCCTCCTTCCACCGGAAACAGAATTGTTGGTGGAGTGCTTTCAGCGTGCCAGCGATTCATGGAAAAGAGCGTTGCCCCTTAATTTCAGGCTCTGATGGAGATAGAAGTGCATCACCGATCAAGAAATGCCCTGGAGTCAGGGCTAGTAGGTCAGCAGGATCTTCTGACATTGGAGAAATCGGCCTGGAGTTGAGACAGGCTTCTATTTTGGCCAGGAGAGTGGAAAGTTCCTCAAATGTATATTTGGTCGTAGCAGTGGATATGTAAAACAGTGTTTTGAAACTTTTTACGCCTGCTTCCCATAAGCCACCCATATGTGGAGCACTGGGTGGATTGAAAGACCAGGATAGGTTTTGATGACTATATTTGGCTGATACCAAATCTTTGGTAGCCTGTAGAAAGTCCTGGGATACGATGGTGGAAGCTCCGACAAATGTTTTTCCGTTGTCAGAGTACATTTTGCTGGGACATCCTCGTCTCGCAGCAAAACGAGCAAACGCAGCAAGGAATTTTCGCTAGTCAGGTCCGAGGTTGCTTCGAGGTGGGATCGCCTTCGTGCTGAAGCATACAAAAACGCACACGTATCCCTTTGTTATGAGGCACGCTCGTCCTGTGTAATTTTTGATGTCAAATGGACCAGCGAAATCAACACCTGTATGGGTGAACGGTCGAGAGAACGTGGATCGTTCGGAAGGAGCTCTCCCATAAGTTGTGTTTGGAGCTTTCGTCTATGGATAGTGCATTGTTTGCAGGAACTTAGCGTTGCTTTTACAAGGTTCTTTTATTTTAGGAATCCAGAACTTGGAACGAAGAAGCCTTGTCACCAGTTGATTTCCTCCATGCAAGGAAATGCGGTGTGTAAATTGGACAAGCAGCTTGGCGAGTACGCAGTTATATGGTAGGAGAATTGGATACCGTTCGTCAAATCGCAGTGAAGTGGATGCAGTTAGTCGCCCGATGCACGAATCATACCCTTTTGATCCAGGAAAGGATTCAGATTTCGGAGTGAGCTAGAACCGAGGGATGTCTTTTCTGCTTAGGCATCGGTATTCATATTGGAAGTATATTCTCGGCGTCGCCTTAATGAGCATGTCTTGTGTTTCTGCCAGTTCTTTGCTACTAATGTCATTGACGTAGAGAACGGATGATTTGCGGCAACGTGACACAAATCGTTGAGCATAGGACATAGCCCGAAGAACGCGACCCAACTCTGAAAACCGCTCAAGGATATCAGCGGGAGGGGGAGGTCGCTATACTGCATTTTACCTTTCGTTGCTCAATGTCAGTGGTATGTGCGATTTCCACTGGAGCCGGCCATTGTGATTGGGGTTGGTTCAACCAGGATGGTCCATGCCACCATAAGTCACTGGAGACCAGATCCCTGTGGAGAGACTCCTCGGCTGGCGAGGTCTGCTGGATTATATTCGGATCGGACATGGGACCATTTTTTTACGTCACAGGCTTGCATAATCCTTGTGACTCTGTTGGCGACGAAACAATTCCACTGACAAGGTGGTTTGCTGAGCCAGGCCAAGACAATTGTGGAATCTGCCAAAAAAATGGTTCCCAAAGTATCCACAGGACATTGTGGAATTATTGCATTGAATAATTCTGCTAAAAGTACTGCGCCACTCAGTTCAAGACGTGGTAAGGACAGCGTTTTGACCGGAGCTACTCTTGTTTTCGCAGTAAGAAGGTAAGTGGAAATGGTGTCATGGGCCTCGATGCGTACAAATATCGCTGCACCGTACGCCTTTTCGGATGCATCACAAAAACCGTGATATTGGAGTTGAACGCCAGAAGCATATCGAATCCATCGTGGAACTCGAATGTGTAGGAGAGCAGGATAGCTTGACGTGAATTCTGCCCATTTTCTTTGTAGTGAAGTGGGTAAGGAATCATCCCAGTCAATTTGACTTAGCCAAATTTCTTGCATGAATATCTTGGCTCTAACAACTACTGGGGCGAGCCATCCTGCTGGATCGAAGAGCTTTGCGATTTGGGATAAAACTTCTCGTTTCGTTAGGGAGGATGTGGATTCGATGTCTGATGGCACAAAGAAGAATTCATCATCCTTAGCTTGCCAGCGAATGCCAAGTGTTTTTGCTGTACTAGCATCATCAATCTCAGGAAGTCTTCACGAAGGAGATGATCCTTTGGTATATCTTTAAGGATACCTCTGGAATTGGAAGTCCATTTTCGCAAGGGGAAATCCAGCACTATCCAGTGCTTCCCTTAGCTCCCTTATGGCGGAGATAGCAGACGGCTGCGTGTGTGTGCCTGCTAGAACGTCGTCAACATACATGGCAGTGGAAAGGATATGGCTTGCTTTTGGAAGCAGTGATTTCACATCTTGAGCCAACTGATTCAAGGTCCTGATTGCAAGAAGAAGGCACATGTGACGCCAAATGTCACGGTGTCAAGCTCGTAATCACGAATGTCCCCGTTGGCGTCTCGAGAGGATACGCTGATGGGGGAGTGTGGTCTGGGCAAACTCGAATCTGTCGATACATTTTTGCAATGTCGGCATTGAAGACATAGCGGAAGAAGCGCCATCTGAGGATCTGTAAAAGTTAAGTCGGATTGCAGAACTGGACCTGGATGGAGCATCTCATTCAGGCTTTTCCGTTGGAGGTTGGACACGATGCGTTAAAGACTACTCTAACCTTAGTTGTAGTGCTTTCTGGCTTAAAGACTGCGTGGTGGGGAAGATAATGTTGGCTGATTTGCCATTTGGAGACATAAGTGCATATGGCCCATCTCTAAATATTCTTGAATGACCGATTCATACTGCTCCTTGAGATCCTCGTTTTTCTTAAACGGCCTTCATTCTTTAGGAATTGAGCGAGTGCGATTGATCTCGAATGTCCTAGATCAATATGATCAGGATCTTGAAAAGGAAGGGTAACCATATATCTACCTTGCTCATCTCGCTTGGTAGTTCGCGTGAAGTTTTCTTCACACCACGCATCTGATTCCTGTGGAAACTTTACAGGAAGATCCTCCACCTCCCAAAACTTAGTGATTAAGTTTTCGAGGTGTGTGCTATCATTTATTGAAATCTTTGTTGTGAAAGAGGATACAGATCGAGACATTATAGTGGAAATAGGACCAGTTAATATCCAGCCGAAAATAGTCTCTTGACCTATGAGAGTGCCGCAGATGTTAGGCCGAAAACCTCCTAATATAATGGAGGAAGGATATCCGCTCCAATTAGGACATCTATCTGCGAGCTTCTGTAGAAATTAGGATCTGCCCAATGGAGATTTGGGAGATCCTTCAAGCTGCTGTGTGGAATGTGGTCTGATGGAAGTTGCCCGCCAACTGTGGCAGTACAAAAGCCGAAGTATCAATATGGATACGGGGCTTATCAGACGCGCTTATCTTGAAGTGGCATAGCTTACTGGCCTGTGCCGCAACAGCTTGATTGAGCCCAGAGACTTGTGCTTGAACGGTTTGATACGGAAGTTTAACGATATTGAATAAGCGCTCTGTTATGAACGTGGCCTCGGATCCTGAGTCCAGCAATGCCCGTGCAGTATATACCTCACCTAAATGGCAGATGGATATCATGGCGGTGCCGAGTAGCACGCCTTGTGGATTTGCTGCAAAGTAGTTCTGTACTGTTGTGTTCGAAGTGGACTGTATTGGTTGAGAAGGATTCAAAGTAGTTGACGTAGGAATAGGAGCATTGGATGTGGTAGATGCATCGCCACGATGTAGCAAGGTGTTGTGCCGCCCCTTGCACGTGAAGCAATTGTGAATGCTCGTGCAGTCTCGCAGCTGATGTCCACGTGCGAAACAGTTTAAGCAAAGTTTCCTTTGCTTAATGTATGTAGATCTTTGGTCTACCGACATTTGGAGGAAACGTGGACATAGGCGTACTGGGTGATTTTCCTTGGAGCAGAGATCACAGGTCTTTGGTTTGGAATTGACCTTGGCCTCAAACGTATTTATTTTCCTCGGATTACTCGGATTACTGGGTCTGGAGGGCGCTTTTGTTGAGGATGAACTTTGAGGCTTGTTGCTTGCCTTCACGTCTTCTATGGCCTCCAGAGTGCGATAGCGTTCGCTGAGGAACGTGTTCATCTCAGCCCACGATGGAATTTCTGCTTTTTTAGTTAATGACTGCTCCCATAATGAGAGTGTTAACTTTGGAAGTTTTGTCGAGCAGAGGAAAACTAACAGGCAATCCCAGTTTTCTATGGAGATCTGGGAGTGCGTGAGGGCCGTCAGGCACCCTTGGATGGTGCCTTGCAGTTCTTTCAGAGCAGCCCCCTGATTCGGATGTAATCTCTGTCAGATTAAAAGGACCTTAAGCTGGCTGTTGACCAACAGTCGCTTATTTTCGAAGCGGTCCACGAGTGCTTCCCACGCCGAGGTGAAGCCCTCATGTGTTAAAGGAGATTTGGCCACTATGGAGTTGGCTTCTCCGCTTGTCTTTGCGTTCAAATGGAAGAGCTTTTCCACTGGCGTCAACCTTGGGTTGTGACCATATATGGCTGTAAATAAATCCCGGAACGTAGGCCATCGCAGGTAGTCACCATCAAAAATCTCGGTGTCAACTGGAGGTAGGCGACAACCACTGGAATGAGCAGGAGGCTGAGCTGGGATGTCAGTTGGCCTTGTGGTGGAAGAAGCTGCATCAATTTGTTGGTTAAGCCTTGCAACGCAATCTCGTAGATGGAGTAGCAAAAGTCGTATTTGGCCTCCATGATAGCGAACTCGGAACTTCCACTCGCTTGGTTAAGGGTTTTTGTGCATCGTTCATACTCGTCTTCGATCTTTTGCCAGTGGGATTTGACCTGGTCACGACGGACTTGTAACGTGTACAGCGATGGAGAGTCTGCCGTGGGCTTATTAATCCGTGCTTCAAAGTGCACAAGCCGATCGGTGACGGAGATAAAATCGTTTAATGCCATTGCGCTGACGAAGATTGTCTTTTGCACAGTCGACCGAGTAGCAATCGGATTGAGGTTCGTCGTTGACTTTGCCTTTGTGGATGTGGAGGCTTTGGAATGAGTATTTTTGGTAGGCAACGGAGAAGAAGAAGTACTTCTTTTAAGTGGTCGTGCAGCAGGAATTGATAGTTGTCGTTTGCTGTCACCACCAGTAGACATGCTATAGTCGAGTGCGTGCGAGTGATGAAATTACCGTGGATGATAGTTGGCACTTGGATGACTTATGATTATGTTGTTAATAAAAATTTAAAAAAAGACCAACGACGGATTTCTTTTTTAAAATTTATTTAGGTTATTTTTGGATTTAAATATTTATTCAGATTAAAATTTAGGAATATTTTTCGAGATGGCTGGTAATAAAATAATATTCGGAAGTGGATATACTCGTTACTCACGAGTTGGGGATTAATAATAATAGTAATATATTATATTAATATGTAATAATATTCGTGTCGATTATTATTTGTGCACGCTCACGAATTGGAAGTTTGAGCACGCTGTAGCCCTGGTTCGTTTTGCATACAGGTTGTATTGCGAAACGATGGAAACGGACCTATATTAATTTTCCCAGTGGATTTACTGAAAATATAATATAGCAAACGGACGTAAATCGCAATAATTAAATAGTTATAATACTAACTTAATTTTTGAAATACTTTGTTGGAAATTTAACGTAACTGCAAAGTGTATTTTGTGCACACATAAATTTGGCGATAGCAAGCCTTGTATGTATGTCTGTATGTATATTGACACTTATGCAGAACAAATGGGATGTGGGCCGATTAACTTTTAAAGTTAATTATAAACAATTTCAGGATAGAAAATGTGTTTTGAATGGAATTAGGAGCTTTACTTTTTGGTTGGGAATACACAAAAAATAGCTGATATGGAAATTAACATGCATATATTCAGACTAGCACGTATGCAAGTGCTATGGAACTATATGTATGTATGTATGGTTGTGTGTACACAGGGGAGCCAATATGCATATGTTTGGATTTATGTACATATGTAGGAAAGACAAGTGCATAGAGGTACACACAATTGGAAATAACAAAATCGTACTTATCTTGTCGACTTGTTTGGATGCTGAAGAATCCCACGTTGGACGCTGGCGTGGATCGTAGAGGGGCAGAATTTTCCAGGTGCAAGAAGGATCCGGCTCGAAGGACCAGTGTTTTGGCGGGGCGTGAGTTCCTTAAAACGTATCCAAATAAATCGCTGTTGTAGCGATAAGCACTTTTCACAGTAGCGGTTTTAAATAAGAACGCGAATTGTCTCAAATTAAAATATTATTTTATTTCAAACGAACTTCACTAAGTAGCGGTCGTACGTAGAGAGAAGAATATATGTATATATAACAAAAAAAACAGCTGCAGACCAGCTGTGGTACAAGATGGAATTTAGAACAAAACTGTATGTCGATGAACCTTAATTTGAACAAATTTCTCATGGTTCTGCGTCATTTACATCTCGTCTGAACATACTCTTTTATGTATTTACTCATATTTTTCCAGTAATAATGTCTTTTGACCTTGGCCAAGGTTTTCATAATGCCTGTATGACCTCCTTGTATTGGATCATCATGTAGTGTAGACAATATAGCTTCTTTTTCTTTTTCATTATTTATTTGGGTCACCGGGATAAGTAGCGCTACTTTTAAATTCTTTAATATTTTATTGCCCATATTTTTAAATTCATCTATTGAAACGTGTTCAAAGATTTTTTTCCACGGTGCCATTTTGAGTTGGCTGATATCGTATATACCGGCTTGCGATTCAAGCCTTTGGAAAAATTGATCTAGATCAAGAACTCCATTAGTATAAAGATCACCAACATCATATCTTGCAATGATTTTCTTTCCATGTTTAAATAAACATATCGTATCATTCAATTGCAATGTCACTACTTTTCGTACTTCGTCATTTGTTATGACTACGTATACGTTGGGCTCTGAAGCTTTTCTTTGGTTTGCTCATGCAAATCCAATTGTTCTTTTCCTGCGCAGGATTTTTGTCTACTTTGAAATCTTGTAGTGACTTTTAATATATTTCCAGTAATTTCCTTTAGCTCTTTGATGGTTATTCTTGATAACGCATCAGCTACATGATTATCTTTGCCTTTTAGATACTCTACCGTAAAATTATATTCCTCTAATTCAAGCCTTATTCTTGTTAATTTAGAACTGGGGTTGACCATTGAGAATAAATATGTTGGTTTGGCGGGGCGTGAGTTCCTTAAAACTTATCCAAATAAATCGCTGTTGTAGCGATAAGCACTTTTCACTTTAGCGGTTTTAAATAAGAACGCGAATTGTTTCAATTAAAATATTATTTTATTTCAAACGAACTTCACTAAGTAGCGGTCGTACGTAGACAGAAGAATATATGTATCTATAACAAAAAAAACAGCTGCAGACCAGCTGTGGTACAAGATGGAATTTTGAACAAAACTGTATGTCGATGAACCTTAATTTGAACAAATTTCTCATGGTTCTGCGTCATTTACATCTCGTCTGAACATACCGGCCCCCTTGCAATATATTGCAAAGGTCGACTTAAAGGAAGGTGGCAACAATGAGATGACAATACAATTTTGTTCTGACGAGCTCGTACTAAATATTACACACGCCTGTGAGGACCCATCCGAATGTGGTGTCCTGTGCTACTGGGGTCCCCCGGTGTGAGGGGAGGAGTCCTGGAAGAAGGATGTGAGGATACACATCTGACCCCAGTACCACTTTGATGGGTGCTGGCATGTGCCATTGCTCGTCTGCGAGTGCGATGTTCGCAAATACGTCGTACTGGGAGGGGTCGATGCTACGTGCTGGACTGGAGTATATCAAGTCCGGAATGGCTTCTAGGAGGATCTCTCTGTTGAAATCCGAGGCTTTCGACCGCAGCCTGGCAGTGCAGACAGAGTCATTACCAATGCGGGTGACGGATAGCCCAAAGGCCGTTGCCATGGCTGCATTGATGCGACTCGTCGCACAGCAGGGGTCGAGAAGCGCCCGGGTGGTGAACTCCTTGACACCAGAGTCCAGCACGATCGTCGTCGTCGGTAGCAGACTGATGCTTTTGTGACGCACCAGCGTCAAGTAGTGGGATAAGGGCCCTCTCTGTCCGGAGTTGGCCGTGGACGGGCCTCAGAGGGAGAGCGATGTCGGCTGGATGTGCCGGTCCTCGGTGGGGGAGAGCAGTCCATCGAATGGGTGGAGTCGCGACGCTGGCCTGAGCGTCGGGTTGACGCCGAGGCTTGGTGTGAGCGTGACGACGTAGGCTGGTTCGGCGTTGAGTGGCGTTCCACTGGGCGTGATGGCGTTGGCTTCTTCGGGTTTGAGCGGCGCTCCAATGGGCGTGATGGCCGCTTGTCTTCAGTGCGGAGATGGAGCAGGGTATGGTGGGCCCGCTGACACACTCGGCATCGTGCCCCGCTTCTGCATACACCCTTGGAATGCTCGTGCGCTAGGCAGTTTGGGCAGTACTTGTTGATAAGCACTGCCCGCAACCGCTTTTCCACTGTCAGTCGGAGAAAGCGCTGACATTTGCGAAGTGCATGGACTCCGCGGCATACCCGACAGCGGTATGAGTCGATCCCCGCTGGTGTTGGAGTTGATGTTTGTGGAGCCATCTTGAAGAGTTTAACAGTCTTAAACGATAAAAATGTATTGTTAGTATAGCTTGGACGGAACATGGATATATATAGAGGAGTGGACGACACTTGGATTTATTGAGGAAGTGGGAGATCAGCTTCTATAGGAAGCAGAACCAATTTAGCTATTGGTCTGCGAATGATCCCCTAACTGTTTGGACGTCGACCACTCTCACGATGTGATCAGTGCCTGGAAACACTGCGTGAACGCGGCCTAGGCGCCATTCATTGGTCGGAACATTATCTTCTTTAATGATGACCATATCGTTCACTTGAATGTTTCGAGTCGGTGTCTGCCATTTATTACGCTTATGCAACTCCTTCAGGTATTCCTCCTTCCACCGGAAACAGAATTGTTGGTGGAGTGCTTTCAGTCGTTGCCAGCGATTAATAATGGAAAGAGCGTTGCCCTTAATTTCAGGCTCTGATGGAGATAGAAGTGCATCACCGATCAAGAAATGCCCTGGAGTCAGGGCTAGTAGGTCAGCAGGATCTTCTGACATTGGAGAAATCGGCCTGGAGTTGAGACAGGCTTCTATTTTGGCCAGGAGAGTGGAAAGTTCCTCAAATGTATATTTGGTCGTAGCAGTGGATCTGTAAAAGAGTGTTTTGAAACTTTTTACGCCTGCTTCCCATAAGCCACCCATATGTGGAGCACTGGGTGGATTGAAAGACCAGGATAGGTTTTGATGACTATATTTGGCTGATACCAAATCTTTAGAGTAGCCTGTAGAAAGTCCTGGGATATGATGGTGGAAGCTCCGACAAATGTTTTTCCGTTGTCAGAGTACATTTTGCTGGGACATCCTCGTCTCGCAGCAAAACGAGCAAACGCAGAAAGGAATTTTTCGCTAGTCAGGTCCGAGGTTGCTTCGAGGTGGATCGCCTTCGTGCTGAAGCATACAAAAACGCACACGTATCCCTTTGTTATGAGGCACGCTCGTCCTGTGTAATTTTTGATGTCAAATGGACCAGCGAAATCAACACCTGTATGGGTGAACGGTCGAGAGAACGTGGATCGTTCGGAAGGGAGCTCTCCCATAAGTTGTGTTTGGAGCTTTCGTCTATGGATAGTGCATTGTTTGCAGGAACTTAGCGTTGCTTTTACAAGGTTCTTTATTTTAGGAATCCAGAACTTGGAACGAAGAAGCCTTGTCACCAGTTGATTTCCTCCATGCAAGGAAATGCGGTGTGTAAATTGGACAAGCAGCTTGGCGAGTACGCAGTTATATGGTAGGAGAATTGGATACCGTTCGTCAAATCGCAGTGAAGTGGATGCAGTTAGTCGCCCGGATGCACGAATCATACCCTTTTGATCCAGGAAAGGATTCAGATTTCGGAGTGAGCTAGAACCGAGGGATGTCGCTTTTCTGCTTAGGCATCGGTATTCATATTGGAAGTATATTCTCTGCGTCGCCTTAATGAGCATGTCTTGTGTTTCTGCCAGTTCTTTGCTACTAATGTCATTGACGTAGAGAACGGATGATTTGCGGCAACGTGACACAAATCGTTGAGCATAGGACATAGCCCGAAGAGCGCGACCCAACTCTGAAAACCGCTCAAGGATATCAGCGGGAGGGGAGGTCGCTATATTGCATTTTACCTTTCGTTGCTCAATGTCAGTGGTATGTGCGATTTCCACTGGAGCCGGCCATTGTGATTGGGGTTGGTTCAACCAGGATGGTCCATGCCACCATAAGTCACTGGAGACCAGATCCTGTGGAGAGACTCCTCGGCTGGCGAGGTCTGCTGGATTATATTCGGATCGGACATGGGACCATTTTTTTACGTCACAGGCTTGCATAATCCTTGTGACTCTGTTGGCGACGAAACAATTCCACTGACAAGGTGGTTTGCTGAGCCAGGCCAAGACAATTGTGGAATCTGTCCAAAAAAATGGTTCCCAAGTATCCACAGGACATTGTGGAATTATTGCATTGAATAATTCTGCTAAAAGTACTGCGCCACTCAGTTCAAGACGTGGTAAGGACAGCGTTTTGACCGGAGCTACTCTTGTTTTCGCAGTAAGAAGGTAAGTGGAAATGGTGTCATGGGCCTCGATGCGTACAAATATCGCTGCACCGTACGCCTTTTCGGATGCATCACAAAAACCGTGATATTGGAGTTGAACGCCAGGAGCATATCGAATCCACCGTGGAACTCGAATGTGTCGGAGAGCAGGATAGCTTGACGTGAATTCTGCCCATTTTCTTTGTAGTGAAGTGGGTAAGGAATCATCCCAGTCAATTTGACTTAGCCAAATTTCTTGCATGAATATCTTGGCTCTAACAACTACTGGGGCGAGCCATCCTGCTGGATCGAAGAGCTTTGCGATTTGGGATAAAACTTCTCGTTTCGTTAGGGAGGATGTGGATTCGATGTCTGATGGCACAAAGAAGAATTCATCATCCTTAGCTTGCCAGCGAATGCCAAGTGTTTTTGCTGTACTAGCATCATCAATCTCCAGGAAGTCTTCACGAAGGAGATGATCCTTTGGTATATCTTTAAGGATACCTCTGGAATTGGAAGTCCATTTTCGCAAGGGAAATCCAGCACTATCCAGTGCTTCCCTTAGCTCCCTTATGGCGGAGATAGCAGACGGCTGCGTGTGTGTGCCTGCTAGAACGTCGTCAACATACATGGCAGTGGAAAGGATATGGCTTGCTTTTGGAAGCAGTGATTTCACATCTTGAGCCAACTGATTCAAGGTCCTGATTGCAAGAAAAGGCGCACATGTGACGCCAAATGTCACGGTGTCAAGCTCGTAATCACGAATGTCCCCGTTGGCGTCTCGGAAGAGGATACGCTGATAGGGAGTGTGGTCTGGGCAAACTCGAATCTGTCGATACATTTTTGCAATGTCGGCATTGAAGACATAGCGGAAGAAGCGCCATCTGAGGATCTGTAAAGTTAAATCGGATTGCAGAACTGGACCTGGATGGAGCATCTCATTCAGGCTTTTTCCGTTGGAGGTTGGACACGATGCGTTAAAGACTACTCTAACCTTAGTTGTAGTGCTTTCTGGCTTAAAGACTGCGTGGTGGGGAAGATAGTAGTTGGCTGATTTGCCATTTGGAGACACTAAGTGCATATGGCCCATCTCTAAATATTCTTGAATGACCGAATCATACTGCTCCTTGAGATCCTCGTTTTTTCTTAAACGGCCTTCATTCTTTAGGAATTGAGCGAGTGCGATTGATCTCGAATGTCCTAGATCAATATGATCAGGATCTTGAAAAGGAAGGGTAACCATATATCTACCTTGCTCATCTCGCTTGGTAGTTCGCGTGAAGTTTTCTTCACACCACGCATCTGATTCCTGTGGAAACTTTACAGGAAGATCCTCCACCTCCCAAAACTTAGTGATTAAGTTTTCGAGGTGTGTGCTATCATTTATTGAAATCTTTGTTGTGAAAGAGGATACAGATCGAGACATTATAGTGGAAATAGGACCAGTTAATATCCAGCCGAAAATAGTCTCTTGACCTATGAGAGTGCCGCAGATGTTAGGCCGAAAACCTCCTAATATAATGGAGGGAAGGATATCCGCTCCAATTAGGACATCTATCTGCGAGCTTCTGTAGAAATTAGGATCTGCCCAATGGAGATTTGGGAGATCCTTCAAGCTGCTGTGTGGAATGTGGTCTGATGGAAGTTGCCCCGCCAACTGTGGCAGTACAAAAGCCGAAGTATCAATATGGATACGGGGCTTATCAGACGCGCTTATCTTGAAGTGGCATAGCTTACTGGCCTGTGCCGCAACAGCTTGATTGAGCCCAGAGACTTGTGCTTGAACGGTTTGATACGGAAGTTTAACGATATTGAATAAGCGCTCTGTTATGAACGTGGCCTCGGATCCTGAGTCCAGCAATGCCCGTGCAGTATATACCTCACCTAAATGGCAGATGGATATCATGGCGGTGCCGAGTAGCACGCCTTGTGGATTTGCTGCAAAGTAGTTCTGTACTGTTGTGTTCGAAGTGGACTGTATTGGTTGAGAAGGATTCAAAGTAGTTGACGTAGGAATAGGAGCATTGGATGTGGTAGATGCATCGCCACGATGTAGCAAGGTGTTGTGCCGCCCCTTGCACGTGAAGCAATTGTGAATGCTCGTGCAGTCTCGCAGCTGATGTCCACGTGCGAAACAGTTTAAGCAAAGTTTCCTTTGCTTAATGTATGTAGATCTTTGGTCTACCGACATTTGGAGAAAACGTGGACATAGGCGTACTGGGTGATTTTCCTTGGAGCAGAGATCACAGGTCTTTGGTTTGGAATTGACCTTGGCCTCAAACGTATTTATTTTCCTCGGATTACTCGGATTACTGGGTCTGGAGGGCGCTTTTGTTGAGGATGAACTTTGAGGCTTGTTGCTTGCCTTCACGTCTTCTATGGCCTCCAGAGTGCGATAGCGTTCGCTGAGGAACGCGTTCATCTCAGCCCACGATGGAATTTCTGCTTTTTTAGTTAATGACTGCTCCCATAATGAGAGTGTTAACTTTGGAAGTTTTGTCGAGCAGAGGAAGACTAACAGGCAATCCCAGTTTTCTATGGAGATCTGGGAGTGCGTGAGGGCCGTCAGGCACCCTTGGATGGTGCCTTGCAGTTCTTTCAGAGCAGCCCCTGATTCGGATGTAATCTCTGTCAGATTAAAAAGGACCTTAAGCTGGCTGTTGACCAACAGTCGCTTATTTTCGAAGCGGTCCACGAGTGCTTCCCACGCCGAGGTGAAGCCCTCATGTGTTAAAGGAGATTTGGCCACTATGGAGTTGGCTTCTCCGCTTGTCTTTGCGTTCAAATGGAAGAGCTTTTCCACTGGCGTCAACCTTGGGTTGTGACCATATATGGCTGTAAATAAATCCCGGAACGTAGGCCATCGCAGGTAGTCACCATCAAAAATCTCGGTGTCAACTGGAGGTAGGCGACAACCACTGGAATGAGCAGGAGGCTGAGCTGGGATGTCAGTTGGCCTTGTGGTGGAAGAAGCTGCATCAATTTGTTGGTTAAGCCTTGCAACGCAACTCTCGTAGATGGAGTAGCAAAAGTCGTATTTGGCCTCCATGATAGCGAACTCGGAACTTCCACTCGCTTGGTTAAGGGTTTTGTGCATCGTTCATACTCGTCTTCGATCTTTTCCCAGTGGGATTTGACCTGGTCACGACGGACTTGTAACGTGTACAGCGATGGAGAGTCTGCCGTGGGCTTATTAATCCGTGCTTCAAAGTGCACAAGCCGATCGGTGACGGAGATAAAATCGTTTAATGCCATTGCGCTGACGAAGATTGTCTTTTGCACAGTCGACCGAGTAGCAATCGGATTGAGGTTCGTCGTTGACTTTGCCTTTGTGGCTGTGGAGGCTTTGGAATGGGTATTTTTGGTAGGCAACGGAGAAGAGGTACTTCTTTTAAGTGGTCGTGCAGCAGGAATTGATAGTTGTCGTTTGCTGTCACCACCAGTAGACATGCTATAGTCGAGTGCGTGCGAGTGATGAAATTACCGTGGATGATAGTTGGCACTTGGATGACTTATGATTATTTTGTTAATAAAAATTTAAAAAAGACCAACGACGGATTTCTTTTTTTTTTAATTTATTTAGGTTATTTTTGGATTTAAATATTTATTCAGATTAAAATTTAGGAATATTTTTCGAGATGGCTGGTAATAAAATAATATTCGGAAGTGGATATACTCGTTACTCACGAGTTGGGGATTAATAATAATAGTAATATATTATATTAATATGTAATAATATTCGTGTCGATTATTATTTGTGCACGCTCACGAATTGGAAGTTTGAGCACGCTGTAGCCCTGGTTCGTTTTGCATACAAGTTGTATTGCGAAACGATGGAAACGGACCTATATTAATTTTCCCAGTGGATTTACTGAAAATATAATATAGCAAACGGACGTAAATCGCAATAATTAAATAGTTATAATACTAACTTAATTTTTGAAATACTTTGTTGGAAATTTAACGTAACTGCAAAGTGTATTTTGTGCACACATAAATTTGGCGATAGCAAGCCTTGTATGTATGTCTGTATGTATATTGACACTTATGCAGAACAAATGGGATGTGGGCCGATTAACTTTTAAAGTTAATTATAAACAATTTCAGGATAGAAAATGTGTTTTGAATGGAATTAGGAGCTTTACTTTTTGGTTGGGAATCCACAAAAAATAGCTGATATGGAAATTAACATGCATATATTCAGACTAGCACGTATGCAAGTGCTATGGAACTATATGTATGTATGTATGGTTGTGTGTACACAGGGGAGCCAATATGCATATGTTTGGATTTATGTACATATGTAGGAAAGACAAGTGCATAGAGGTACACACAATTGGAAATAACAAAATCGTACTTATCTTGTCGACTTGTTTGGATGCTGAAGAATCCCACGTTGGACGCTGGCGTGGATCGTAGAGGGGCAGAATTTTCCAGGTGCAAGAAGTATCCGGCTCGAAGGACCACTGGTTTGGCGGGGCGTGAGTTCCTTAAAACTTATCCAAATAAATCGCTGTTGTAGCGATAAGCACTTTTCACTTTAGCGGTTTTAAATAAGAACGCGAATTGTTTCAATTAAAATATTATTTTATTTCAAACGAACTTCACTAAGTAGCGGTCGTACGTAGAGAGAAGAATATATGTATCTATAACAAAAAAACAGCTGCAGACCAGCTGTGGTACAAGATGGAATTTTGAACAAAACTGTATGTCGATGAACCTTAATTTGAACAAATTTCTCATGGTTCTGCGTCATTTACATCTCGTCTGAACATATGTCAATGGTCTATGATCTGTTTTCACAGTGAAGTGTTTTCCGTAAATGTACGGTCTAAAATGTACTATTGCCCAATGAATTGCTGCTAACTCTTGTTCCGTTGTACTCTTATTGCTTTCACCTTTCGTAAAAGCTCTTGATGCATAAGCAACTGGGAGTTGGTGGCCATTGCGGTTTTGAGTTAAAACTGCGCCACACGCTTGCTTGCTTGCATCCGTTATTATGCAAAATTCTTTGCTGAAGTCTGGGTACTGCAAGAGTGTTGGGTTAATTAGCTGCGATTTTAAATGTATGAATGCATTTTGGCATTCATCTGTCCACTCGAATGGAACATTCTTTTTACATAATCTTGTTATGTGCCGCGAATAGTCGGCGAAATTTTTGATGAAACGTCTGTAGTAATTGCAAAATGCTACAAAACGTCTAGCGCTGTCCGCATCATGTGGAACTGGATAGTTCTGAATGACATCATATTTTTTGTCATCCGGCAAAATTCCTTTGTCTGTGCATTTATGTCCTAAAAATGTGACTTCATGCATGAAAAATGAACATTTTTCAGGATGTAACTTTAGGTTGTATTCCCTGCATTTATCAAAAACTTCAGTAAGGTTTTTAAGCATATGCTTTTCGGAACAACCGATGACTATTAAGTCATCCATATAAAGGAATGCTTGAGATGGTTCTATTCCGGAGAATGCTATAGTCATCATTCTTTGGAATGAATTAGGCGCTATTTTTAAACCAAATGGCAATCGCGTGAAACGATATGAGCCATTGTTGGTTGAGAAAGATGTTATATCTCTTGAGCCTTCATCCAGCTCGATTTGATGAAAACCTGACATTAAATCAAGGCAAGAAAAATATTTTGCTCGACCAAGTTGGTCCAAAATATCATCTATTCTCGGTAGTGGAAATTTGTCAGCTAAAAGTTTCTTATTAATTTGGCGATAGTCTATTACTAATCTCCATTTCTTTTTATCTGAATCTGGGCTTGACTTTTTAGGTACTAATAGCAAAGGGCTATTGTATTGTGAAACTGATGGTTCGACTATTTTATCTTTTATTAATTTCTGTACCTGGGCTTGCATTTCTTCTACTTGACTATGAGGACTTCTATAATTTTTTGTGTATACGGGCTCATCATCTTTTAATCTCAACTGTTGTTTATAAAAATTATTAACCGTTATTGGTTCTGATTCTAATGCAAATATATCTGTATATTTGCTGCATAAAGTTTCTAATTGTAATTTAAACAATTTTGGGAAATTTTTCTTCAATTGAGATAATACAGTTTTATTTCTGTTTTATTTCTGTTTTTGCCTGAACTACATTGTAGTTTGAAAGTGGCTCATATTTTAAAGTGTCCATATTGACCAATTGGTCAGAATCTGTTGTGTTCAAAATTCGGACAAATGTATTATTAGATGTTGCAATTGTATTTGCAACATAAATACCAGTTTGAATTTCCTGGGTTGGAATTAAAATGTTATCATCTTTTAATGATACTATTAATCTTCGGACAACTTGGGATCTTGCTGGTAATAAAGTTGTGTTATTACCAGAGCTGTATGTTATTGGAACATAAATTGGAAATTTCAAATTGTTGGGTCTAATTATAAACCAATCTTCTGCTGGTTTGAAATCAATTTGGCAATTATATTTTTTAATGAAATCTATTCCTATTATTCCATCACACGGTATGGGAAAATTTTTATCTACTAAATGAAAGTCGTGTGGGATAATGTATTTACCTGTCTGTATCTCAATAAAAGTCTGTCCTCGAGACTGAATTTTTTGTTGGCTTATGCCTTGAATATTTATTTTTTTAGTTATTTGAATATTAGAAAATTTGTCAGAGTTCTCTTTGAGAATAGAGATATCTGCACCTGTATCAAGAAGGAAAACAAGTTTTACACCTGTTTCGACATGAATGAATGTGGTAAATATATTGAGATTATAATTGATGGCGTATACTCTATGATCTTCTTCTACTGGGTACCTAAAGGCTGTTGCGAGTTTCCCTGATCTTGAGTTACTCGTACATTGGCATTATTTCCGTTATTGTTATTCTGGTTGTTGTTACGGCCTCTATTTCCATTATTGCGGCCTCTATTGTTGCCATTATAGCGGTTATTATTTCCATTATAGCGGTTCTGATAACCGTTATTCTGGTAACCGTTATTTTGGTTGCCGTTATTATAGTTGCCTCTATTAGCATTGTTATTGAAACCTCTACTTCGGTTACTACCTCTATTGGCATTGCCGTATCCTCTATTAGATCTGTTACCTCTAAAGTACATCACTTTATTGATGTCACCGGTAACTCTTGCACTCGTTCTTATGTATGCGCTTATCGCTGCATCCATAGTGGTGCAAGTCCCTGCTTCCAGTACTGTTTTGATACTTTCGTGCTCAGCACGATTTATCATGGTATCAATTGCCTCTTTAGTACTTAGACTAGTGGCATGTTCTAGAGGTATACCCTCATCGATAAAGGAAGCTTCTAATAGCTTTCTCAGTCTATCAACTTCAGCGGTAAATTGCGTTGCAGTTTTACCTCTTTGCTGAACTGTTGATAGCTTTGCTTTGACATTACTGGATGTCTCACCGACAACTACTTTCTGCAATTTGTTTATAATTGCTGGAATTGTCATTTCATTGTCAACTGAGTTCAAAATTGTGCCAACTATTTTTGACTTAATGACCTCAACTGCAATGTCTACAAATGGTCCCTTAGCTAAATCTACCAATTTGATTGCCTTAATGAATCGTTGTAAATGGATCTTTTGTCCATCAAATTCTGGCACTGCGCAAGCGACTTCCTTAATGTAAGACCTAATGGCTGCCGCCTGGTCTGCCATGGTTAAGGTATTTTCTGAGTCAGCTGCGTTATTTGTCGTATTTTCTTCCTTCAGCACTAGTGTTGCTGGTATAGTTAGATCGTGAAGATCTTCCTCTTTAATGTCTTCCTCGACTACAGTTGTATTTTCTTCGTCTGAGTCGGTGCTTTCTTCATTAACATTTATTGTTAATGGAGTGTTTACTATAGTCGGAATTTCTATCTGGAGGCTGAATTTGTTTTTGATTAATATTAATTTTTCCCTTAATGCCACCAGTAGTTCCGAAACTTTAGCACACTGTTTACTGTCTAAATTCTTTCTATTCTGTTGTATTAGTTCTCTGACTTCATTGTAACTATTTACCAATGTTTGGGCATTTTTATTTATTGTTACAGCTTGTATTGATCTGTTTTGCGTTAAGCATTTATAAGATTTTTTGAAATTTTCTTTTGATTCTTTTATATGATCAATAAGCTTTTCCCAGTCCATGCTGTGGTACTAGTTACTTTGATACAAAGGAAACGTTATTTTTAGTTAGTATGCCAAAATCTAATAATTCTGGTTTGGCTTTTACACCTGGCAATGTCATAAGTACATATTCATATTCATAACCTTTATCTATAGTGCGCTGTGTTTGAGCTACACTCATGGTTGGCTATTGCTATATATTTCTGAATTCTTATCTAGATAAAGTCAATATTACGTTTATATTTTAAATTTTTTTAAATTTTTATATTTTGTTCATAATTGAGTTCCCTCATACGTTTCTTAAATATTATCTAAACCGTTAGCAGTGCTACGGTATTGTTTTTTGAGACACTTGTTATGTACTTTGTATATTTTTATTAATGCATTGGATACCATAATTAGAGCAATTACAATTAGTATTATGGTTATCCAGAACAAGTCTGCATTTTGGACTTCCACTTTATTTATAACATTTGCTGTGGAGTCAACAGTTTTAGTGTCTATCAGACCCATTTTGGGTATACTAATTTTAGAGTTTTGTAAAAAATCTTCTTTATTTTTATATATGTTTTCAATTTTGCTTATTTTATTTGTCTCTATGGACATTTATATTTGGCAATTTTTTCTTTCATTAAATTTTATCAATGTTAGTTAGGTAAAAAAAAATTTTGTTTTACATTATTGTCTGCCTGATTCTAGCTATGGCTTCACGGGCCATATTGGGTTAACAGGGCATAGTGGTATATGCTCCATTTTACAATGTGTCTTACAAATTTTTTTCTTATATATTATATTTATATTTAATTAGTTAAAAAAAAATTTTTTTTTTGCTGCTGCTGATGTTCATCTGCTGGCGTCAGCTGGGCGTCGCCGGGGGTGGCACGCTGACGCTCCCTCGCTGCTGTCTAATTCTGGGCTGCTGATGTTCATCTGCTGGTGTCAGCTGGGCGTCGCCGGGGTGGCACGCTGACACTCCCTCGCTGCTGTCTAATTCTGGGCTGCTGACGATTTTGATGGCTGCTCACAAGTCCCCAGGCAGTGAGGACTCCAGACTCCTCCGCAGTCCGGTGGGCAGGTCTTTTAGGCTTCGGTAGTGGCGGTGCTGGTGCTGGACATGCTATTGGTTTTGGAACTTCATTAATTATTGTTATAATTTTTGTATATTCTGAGTGAGTTTTCTTGAGTTTTTGGGTCTTCAATTCTTGCTGATATTGCAGCAAGTGGTCTAGCTCTGCATGTAGCTTAAGAGCTTTCGACCAAACCGGTGGCGTTTGCTGACCGTATATTAGCCACCTTACGTGGGCTATACGTTTGTTCAGCTTAGTCTTTAGACCGCCTCGGTGCTTTCCCATGCCTCAATACAACTCTACTCACTCAGATTTTTTCTCAGTTTGTCAATCGTAAGCTCCATGTAATGATTTCTCGGTTTTTTAGCCTTCCAGTCCAGTTTCCTCCGATATGTATTTAGTGTTGCGTCAATTTGTCCATCGTTGGACGACTGTCACGGTCGCCATGTAATGTGTAGACATTGATAACACTCAGTTTTTAGTTTTGGTAGCCGTCAGGCTGTCTTAGGTTTTTATTAATGTTATTTAATTCTTGCTTGGCAGAAATGGTTCTGCCAGTTCAACTCTTCCACAGTGTCTGTCTTGTCATTCTTAAATATATTTCGTCTTAGGCTAAGCCGCGTAGCTGCGCTGCCGGATACGCCAGCAGCGGAGCGGCTCTCTTATGTAGATCTTATATATATATATATATATATGTGCTTATCGAGAGAGCGAGTTATGCACTTATGTATTAGGCATTTGGTCGGCGTGGGAATGCTGACCATGCACTTATACTTTGTAGCCTTCAAGTGGACGATCATGTTACATCCGCCTTGGGCCTTATTGGTTGCATAAACATAGCAACAAAGTGCTGCTATGTATTTGTATGCTATTGTACTTAAATGTTCTTAATACTACAGTGCCCTCTTTGACGTTGGGCTGCTGCTGCTGCCACTTGCCCCGGATTTGAAGCCCCAGGACATATTCGCGGGACCATCGCTGCCAGAACATTTGCCTGACTGACGAGACAAGTTGCCATCGCCGCAAGCAATTGAGACCTGTCTGGTCCGGGGTCCGGATTGCTGGTGGGGCGAGTAGCGACCCGTCTGTCAGCAGGTGCCCTGGGGTTAGGGCCTCTCCGTCGCTGGGGTCCTGGCTGATTGGTCCGAGTGGCCTCGAGTTCAGTACCGCCTCGACGCCGACGAGGACTGTTTGCAGCTCCTCCGCTGTTAGCTGCGCGCTGCCCACCGCTCGTAGGAGTAGGTGCTTTGCAGTTTTCACACCTGCCTCCCAGAGCCCTCCCATGTGTGGTGCTCGTGGCGGTGTGAACGCAAATTCGCATCCGCTTTTTGATGCGAATTTGCGAATTGCGTCCTCTTGCTCCTCGATCTGGCGTCGCAGATCGTCGAGGTGGCGACTCGCTCCGACGAAGTTCGTCGCGTTGTGCACGATCTTCGCACATCCTCGGCGACCAACAAACCTTTGAAAGCATAAAAATACAAACGCTACAGTCAGGTGCCGACTGTATAAGGCCATGGATTATCTTAGTATACCGTAAAAAAAAGTTTGTAAATAACAGAATAGAATCGCCGCTCGAATATTCCACCGGTTATCAAAAATAATCAGTAGCTGGGGAACACCAATGGGAGGCTACTGCAAATGTAATGGGGCTAGGTGTTCTTAAAAAGTTAAATTTTGGTGACATACGAGTCGACTTGAGATGTTCTGCGCAACTTAAATGTTCCACAAATTACTTAATTTCTGTAATCTGCAGACATAGATAACTTATTTATATTCGGATATATATAAAAACTCGCAATGAAAATTGCGCTTTATTTGGATTAATATTAAAATTTTGGCGGAGATCAATTTTATACAGTGTTCGACGCCACGCGCAATTTGAATTAACGAACAGAAGAAGAAGAACGCATAGCCAAAGCAGACGCGAAGTGTCGCAACCATTAGACTGAGCGAGAGGGCAATAGGTATATGTATGCATTTCTAGCGTGTACCAAAATGCTTCTTGTTGATTTTTTGGCACGAACTGGAGTTGTTCAGTGGCTGAGTGGATTGTGTCTCGGACTGTAAGGCCAATAATAATGACCGTGTTTCGGGGTGCGATTGCTACCGCGATCGGCATGTGAAAGTTTTTGTTTTTCATTATTTTTCATTAAAATATTTTAAAAGCTCAATAACATTGAAAAGGGGCGGCGGTGGTAGCCGGTTTTTTTAAGTTTTTGGTACACAATATATGTAATTAGAACTTAGTTTTCTTTCGTTGGTACACAACAGCAACTCCAAATCTAATTGTATTGTACATACATGCGTGCAATAATGTGTGTTGAAGTGGGATGCCAATACATACATGTGGATATGCAGACATGTATGTATGGGCGTCCCACTCGCACATTCACAACTTTTAAAGGGCTTGTAGTGAAACGGTGGAACTATCGTCTGCTTACGATGGTGCCGGTCTGCCAGATCGGGCTCATATCGATGAGGCTGCGTCGCCACAGGCTTATGGTCCTTACAGTCCGAGACATAATCCACTCAGCCACTGAATAACTCTGGCTAGTGCCAAAACATCAACGAGAAGCACATGAAATAAATTTTTGTATGCGCTAGAAATGCATACATATACCTATTGCCCTCTCGCTCAGTCTAATGGTTGCGACACTTCGCTTCTGCTTTGTCTATGCGTTCTTCTTCTTCTGTTCGTTAATTCAAATTGCGCGTATCGTCGAACACTGTATAAAATTGATCTCCGCCAATTTTTGAATATTAATCCAAATAAAGCGCAATTTTCATTGCGAGTTTTAATAAATATCCGAATATAATTAAGTTATCTATGTCTGCAGATTGCAGAAATTAATTAATTTGGGGAATATTTAAGTTGCGGAGAACATCTCAAGTGGACTCACCAAAATTTAACTTTTTAAGAACAACTAGCCCTATTGCATGTGCTGTAACTTCCCCTTGGTGTTCCCTAGGTACTGATTATTTTTGATAATCGGTAGAAAATTCGAGCGGCAATTCTATTCTGTTATTTACAAACTTGTTTACGGTATACTAAGATAATCCATGGCCTTATACAGTCGGCACCTGACTGTAGCGTTTGTATTTTTATTTTACAGTCCACCCGGGGGCGCCATGAAAAATTAGATGAGTTTATCTAATTTAATTTCTACCGAAAACTTGGGTGGCTGTAATTTGTCGAAGACGAAAAAAGAGACGTGCGTTCGTTTCAGTATATAATTAGCGAGTACTTCATTGCTTAGCCTAGCTTAACTACGGCGGCGAAACGGGGCGAATTCAAAACAAGAAAAGAGAGAACTTTATTGCGCTCCCGCTCCGCCCTAAACTAATTTACACTACACTTCAATTTTTTCTTTTTTATATAACTAACTTAATTTAACACATTCGTTTACACCATTTTATGATATTCTATTAGGAAGAAAAGTATTAATGGAAAACAACGGTTGTATAGATTATTTTAGTAAAGAAACAGTTATTAATGGAAGAACATTCCTTCATAAAGAACTTGAGCTTTGTGACGGAAATTCGTCAAAAAATTTTGAAGCAATTTTACATGAAAACCACTTTACAGCCGAAATTAACTACGCATTGGACAATGACATAAACTGAGACCACACATACCGACTAGACCATTTAAACAATGGAGAAAAATATAGACTTACACAATTACTTAAAGAATTCAAAGATATTCAGTATTCTGATATACGCCATGAAATTAAAACAGTTCTAATACGCCATGAAATTAAAACAGTTTACGAAAACCCAGTATACAAAACACCCTATTCATATCCCCTTTTGCTTATAAACAGAAGTTAATAAACAAATTGAGGAAATGCTACAACAAGGCATTATACGCGAAAGCGACTCCCCCTATTGCAGTCCCTTATGGATTGTTTTCAAAAAGATAGACGCATCTGGCAAACCAAAATTCAGGTTGGTCGTCGACTATCGAAACTTTAATGAAATAACCATAAATTATAAATTCCCAATTCCGAACATGGATGAAGTTAGGGAAATGCCAATACTTTACAACAATTGACTTAGCGAAAGGTTTTCACCAAATCGAAATGGACCCTAAATCCATACCAAAAACTGCATTCTCGACTAAACGCGGTCACTACGAGTATACTCGCATGCCATTTGGTTTAAAAAATGCCCCAGCAACTTTCCAACGTTGCATTATCTTAAAGACCTCATTAACAAACATTGCCTCGTATATTTCGATGATGTTATCATCTACTCAACATCCCTCACTGAACACCTGAACTCATTAAAGAAAGTTTTTCAAAAACTTAAAGAGGCAAATCTTAAGCTCCAGTTAGACAAATGAGAATTTTTGAAAAAACAAACAAATTTCTTAGGTCATACCATAAGTCCAGACGGTATACGACCCAACAAAGAAAAAGTACAAGGTATTGAAATTTTTTCTATTCCAAAAGCCAAGTTCATTCCAGATTTTGCAAAAATTGCAAAACCTCTCACCTTCTTTTTAAAGAAAGGAGCTAAAATTAATATAAAGGACGAAGCATATAATAAATATTTCGAAAAGTTAAAAACCCTTATCATGAACGACCCCATTCTCATTTGCCCTGACTTTATAAAAATATTTCAAGTTACTACTGACGCCAGCGATTTCGCCATAGGGGCACTGCTTCCACAAGATAATAAACCAATTTGTTTTGCAAGCAGAACATTAAACGACCACGAACAGAATTACAGTACAATAGAAAAAGAATTATTGGCAATTGTTTGGGTAACCAAATACTTCCGCCCATATTTATGTGGAGGCCATTATTTTGAAATATTAAGTGATCATAAACCTCTTGTCTGGCTAAATAATATAAAAGAACCTAACATGAAATTACAACGTTGGCGAATCAAACTTAATGAATACAATTTTAAAATAAAATATTTGGAAGGAAAACTAAATTGCGTAGCAGACGCTTTATCTCGAGTCAAAATTGAAGAAAATAAGATAGAAAAAAATACAAACGCTACAGTCAGGTGCTGACTGTATAAGGCCATGGATTATCATAGTATACCGTAAAAAAGTTTGTAAATAACCGAATAGAATCGCAGCTCGAATTTCCCACCGATTATCAAAAATAATCAGTACCTAGGGAACACCAAGGGGAAGTTACAGCACATGTAATGGATTTAGTTGTTCTTAAAAAGTTAAATTTTGGTGACCTACGAGTCGCTTGACATGTTCTGCGCAACTTAAATGTTCCCCAAATTAATTAATTTCTGCAATCTGCAGACATAGATAACTTAATTATATTCGGATATTTATTAAAATTCGCAATGAAAATTTCGCTTTATTTGGATTAATATTAAAAATTTGGCGGAGATCAATTTTATACAGTGTTCGATGATACGCGCAATTTGAATTAACGAACAGAAGAAGAAGAACGCATAGACAAAGCAGAAGCGAAGTGTCGCAACCATTAGACTGAGCGAGAGGGCAATAGGTATAAGTATGCATTTCTAGCGCATACCAAAATTTATTTCATGTGCTTCTTGTTGATTTTTTTGGCACTAGCCAGAGTTATTCGGTGGCTGAGTGGATTATGTCTCGGACTGTAAGGGCAACAATGTTGAGTTCGATTGCTACCGCGATCGGCATGTAAAAGTTTTTGTTTTTCATTATTTTTCATTAAAATATTTTAAAAGCTCAATAACATTGAAAAGGGGCGGTGGCGGTAGCCGGTTTTTTTAAGTTTTTGGTACGCAATATATGTATGTAATTAGAACTTAGTGTTCTTTCGTTGGTACACAACAGCAACTCCAAATCTAATTGTATTGTACATAAGTATGTACATACATGCGTGCAATAATGTGTGTTGAAGTAGGATGCCAATACATACATGTGGATATGCAGACATGTATGTATGGGCGTCCCACTCGCACATTCACAACTGCATTGAAGAACGCATTGTTTACTTTTGGCTCGCATCTTTTTGATGCGTGCTAAATATAATAAAAATAGTAAACTTTATTTATAAATAATTAATATTATTTGTAACTATTATAATTTTATTGCATAATATAGTATGAAAACAAAATGAGGAAAAACAATTTTTTATTGAAATTTAATTAAATAATTTAATTTGTTTGTAGCTGCTATTTTACAGCCCGCTTGACTATAACTTTTCTTTTAGTTTATTAGAATAAAATAAATAAATAAAACAAAATAAAAAATAAATAATTAAATAAATGAAAATTCCCAACCGCCTCACCGGCACCGGGAGTTGAACACACCACTACTAACCCACAGTCGTCAATTTAATTTGCCGTCCGCCACTCTAACCACTCGGCCATTGGCTCACTCCTGGGCCTATCGGCAAAGCTGCATTGTGAACCAATTCTGTTACCATACAATGCAAATAAAAAGTTTAAAATGCTGTGTGTCTGACGCTAGATTCGAACCTCGGTATGCTTGTGTAAATTAGGTCTGCTTAAGTATATATGTTCAAAGTGAGTTTAATTCGTATCATATCTCACTTATTAATAGTCCGATTCAAATGAAATTTTCACATAACGCCCGTGGCAAGGTATTTGTCATGTAAGATATACAACTTTGGTTGTTGAGCTAATATTGTAGTTGTTAAATAGTTATTACTGATTTACAGAGGCGGGAAGGGGCGTGTCCAAATTTTACAAAAACTTTGAGACACTGCAATATATATGTATGTTGTCGCAAAATTTGATGACTCTAGCTCTTATAGTTTCTGAGATCCAGGTGTTCATACAGACAGACAGACGGACAGACGGACAGACGGTCAGACGGACAGACGGACAGACAGACATGGCTCAATCGACTCGGCTACTGATACTGATTCAGAATATATATAGTTTATGGGGTCGGAGATGCCTCCTTCTGCCTGTTACGCACATTTCCGTTCCGACAAACACAATAGTCCATGAATTTTTTTAAAATCCATGGCCTAAAAATATTTCAACAGTAGCAACAATCTATAGTGAATCAGAAAGTAACGAAAACTATATTCAAATCACTGAGAAACCTATAAACTATTTCACTAGACAAATAGAATTTATAAAAGACTCCATAGACCAAGTAAACATATTAAAATATTTCCCTAAAACTAAAAACCCTATAAAATATACTGAGATGACTCTCCCAATAGCAAAAGACTTTTTAATTAAATACTTTCTGAATCACACTAGCGTAATTTACATAGACAATGACAGTGATTTTTCCGTTCTTCAAAACGCATACCATGAAACTATTAACCCACACAGTAACGTAAAAATCTTAAAAAGTATAATTAAACTAAAGGATATTAACTCTTACGCTGAATTCAAGGAATTCATTATTATTCAACACATACAATTACTGCACACTGGTATCGAAACAATGATACGACTCTTTAAAGAAACTGACTATTTTCCCGACTATAACAAATTAATTCAAATATTATTAATGATTGCGAAGTCTGCAATCTTGCAAAAACAGAACACAGACCAACAAAACTTACTTGTGATATAACCCCACAGACAAATAACCCTTTATGTTAAGAAAAGACACTTCTAAACAACTGATCTTAAAATCTAATGCGGTGTTGTCACAAACCGCGGTGGTGGTTATTTTACTTATCTCTATTTATATATGCTGCACTTGAAAGACACAGCATGGGATAATTATTATTTAACACAAATACAGGATAGTTGCGATACCTTCTCTTTTATCGTAAACATATGTGTACGTGAAGTCGTAGAATGTTTAGTCCCTGTCGTAAAACGTAGATAAGGGATCGCTGCATGGGGCAACATCCTGTACCTGCTAGCACTAGCAATGTACAGCGGTACAGTGCCGTGCAGTTCAGTGGAGTATTAACACATGTTCATGCTGGTGCCTGAACCTTCTGCGGGGGGGCAGGACTATCAAGATAGTCACCAGGCCAAGCGATATGTGTCCTTTCACGGTATGGAAAACCAGATCCTCGATGCGTACCCTCTTGCCTTCCAGCTCTTTCAGGCTCTTTCGTACGTGGTACAATTCAATTGAATTATTTACCACGACGTGGTGAATGGGTGTTGGCACCTAACTTTCGCCATCATCTAGCACCTTTAAAATGTGCGGTGAGAAGGTTACAGTGTCAGTCGAAGTGATTATCCCTGGAGAGATAATTGTGATGTCAGCTATCCGAGCAGTACATCCGGCAGGTATCGTACATTCATTGATTATTCCTAGGCTTGGCAATTTGACTACCTCATGTTTTGTATTTTGTTCATTTCGCTTGTTGAAGGAAAGTAAAGTAAGTAAAGAAAGTGCCAACTTGACGATACGACTTAAACTTTCTTAATTTTATCCATCATTATCGTAGTTTTCTCCTCTACATTTTGGATATTTAGCCTGCTTACATTGGTTGCAGGTGTTGCAGTGGTGCTCGCTACTTGAAGAATCAGCAGAAGGCTCATGATCGCATTTTTTGGTGTCAATTTCGCCTTTTTTCTCCGCTGCCTTTTTTCATTGGTTGGCTGGTGGACAGGATCTTGTGTTTTCTCGCTGTATTGTTCCCCTCCATTCGATGGCAGCAGACAGATCTTATTCAATGGCCTTTTAACTTCGCCATTGTTGGTCTTCAAGGTGACTACTCGGACTGTATTATCCTGTCCCTTGGTAGTCTTTACGATTCGCCCCATTGGCCATCTGGCTGGAGGGCACCGATCGCATGTCCAGGTCTTTTTGCAATATTTTATGTTGTTCATCTTGCAGAGACTGAATCTCTCTGGCCTTCTTTACGTGTTACCTCTGTAGAGATAAATTTTATACAGTGTTCGACGATACGCGCAATTTGAATAACGAACAGAAGAAGAAGAACGCATAGACAAAGCAGAAGCGAAGTGTCGCAACCATTAGACTGAGCGAGAGGGCAATAGGTATATGTATGCATTTCTAGCGCATACAAAAATTTATTTCATGTGCTTCTCGTTGATTTTTTGGCACTAGCTAGGGTTATTCAGTGGCTGAGTGGATTATGTCTCGGACTGTAAGGACCACAATGTTGACCGTGTTTCGGAGTTCGATTGCTACCGCGATCGGCATGTGAAAGTTTTTGTTTTTCATTATTTTTCATTAAAATATTTTAAAAGCTCATTGAAAAAGGGGGCCGGCGGTAGTAGCCGGTTTTTTTTAGGCCATGGATTTTAAAAAAATTCATGGTCTATTGTGTTTGTCGGAACGGAAATGTGCGTAACAGGCAGAAGGAGGCATCTCCGACCCCATAAACTATATATATTCTGAATCAGTATCAGTAATCGAGTCGATTGAGCCATGTCTGTCTGTCCGTCTGACCGTCTGTCCGTCTGTCTGTTTGTATGAACATACATGCGTGCAATAATGTGTGTTGAAGTGGGATGCCAATACATTGCACGTACTGCCTTCTCATCCAATAGCTGTTCAGGCATGCAGCAAACCGTCGAGGTGATGTCCGCCGATGTTGAAACTGATGGTGACCTGATCAGCTTTGCTGACGACGCTTCCGTGGGCTCTCAGAATTCAGGCCTCACGGAAGCAGGCTCCCAGATCTAGACGCTGCGACTGGACACTGGTAACTCCTTTGTCAAAATGCAGACCCGCGAGAAGAGGCTCTTCAAAGCTGCACTCCCAAAGGTCTCGAGCGGAGCAGAGGCTTTTGCATTTGCCACTGCGTCCCCCGTGGAAACCAAGGCTAAACGGACGCGCCTTGACGATACCCTTCCCAAACCCAAGGGTCTGCAAAGAATCCCGAAAAGACTCATGTGGAGTCCACAAAGCCACTCTTTAGCCAAGTGGCAAGCAGCGTGAAGCTGGTCTTAATTTCGGATGACCCCACCAAACCGCTCTTACCGGAGCAACTGGCCACTGTGACAGCCAGCATCCTTAGGGCGGTGTTGCTACAGTCCACACCAGATTGCAGTGCAGTTTTCGCTGGTTGCATACTTTGAAATGAATAGCTGCTCTTGATGTGCGAGGATAGCAGCACTGCTGATTGGGTCAGGGGAGTTGCTGGGCATATCAGGTCTATCAGCTGCCTTGATATTAAACCGTTGGAAGAATCTGAGTTCCCAAAAGCTCATCTCATTCGAGGCTATTTCCCCAACAGCGCTGAACTCCCACCCGCCACCATTTTGGAATACTTAGGTTTCCAAAATTGTAGCTGCTTCTTAACTAAGCTATGGTGGTACAACACAGCCTTAATGGCAAGACGACGCACCTCGTGATGATGGTCGACGAGGCGTTGTACAAGGGCCTGACGGAGTCCTGCCCTGTCCCCATCCCTACCCCCAAGAATTCCCAATCCAATCAGCGCCCCTCTGGTAGCGGCAATGGTTGCCTCCATCGGTGTGACAGCAGTAAAAACCAGCTGAAAACCATAATCCCCGGCCATTGTGGTCTCAGCCCCCAATCCCACAACGGGCCGTACCAGGCCTGTGGTTGGCAGCGGGCGCCCCCTAGTCCCGTCCACTACCAGCGCCGAGCGCAAGCCACACGTAAGGGCCGCTAGACGACTTCTCCCGAGCAGTTTTTCCAGGCTGCCGAAGGGCATCCGAGGCAATGAGTATCGGAGGGCAACGCAAGTGACCTTGCCAGCAAAGCCCTGAAGAAGGATGCCGAGCGCCATTAAGGTTCTCCAAGCGAACCTACACAACGCAAGAGGAGCGTCCGCCACCCTGTGCAGGGTCGTCTGTGAAGATACAATTAATCTAGCTCTCATCCAAGAGCCATGGTTGATCGATGGACACATCCGTGGACTATCGTGCGGATCATGTAAATTGATATATGACCATAAGGGCAAGGGGCACCCTCGGACTGCTATTGTTGTAAATAAAAATGTGAGACACTTCCCTTTATCAAATTTCATCCACAGAGACCTGGTGGCAACGGCTATTGAGGTAGCCACGGCTAAGAGTGTCCGAGAGATGGTGATCGCCTCTGCTTACTTCCCGGGCGACGTGGATGATGTCCTCCCCACAGAAGTTCAGCGGCTAGTGGACTTCTGCTTGTGATCGGCTGTGACGCCAATGCGCATCACACGATCTGGGAGACCAGCGACGTCAACAAACGTGTAGCCACTTATGTATGTATGTAGGTGATGCAAATGTACACAATGTATGTGTGTGCAAAGTTCACTTATTTAGGGCCAAATTGTTTGCAAGAGTGTGTAATAATATTTCTATTAAAACAGCTTAGAGACGAGAATATTAATGGACGCTATTCTGCGGAATAACAAATTTATGGCGCGCGCTCAAAAAATTTAAAAAACGTACATATGCACGTATGTATGTATACACATATGCTAAAAATGGTTGTGTGTATGTAGGATCCGCTTTTAGTGTACGAACAAATAGTTTTATAGTAGTATATTTACTTGTCTTATAATTAACAATTTTAAAAATGAATGGTGTGTTTTTTTTTCTACTTATTTACGGACCGAGATTCTGGCATGAAAGTGTCGATCTTATCGATAATTATTAGCGACTCCATAGTTGGTTACCCCATATGTTTCATTGTGAATTAGTTTCTGGCTCTTAATAGTGCTGACCATTCCGAGTCTCACGAAGTAGTGTTTGCTTAGATCCAATTCCTGAGGCTTACCTGACGATATATTCGTCCCGAATATATTCATATATTCTGCCACAGTTGAAGTTTTGAATGGGTCATCTCCCTCGGCTATATTTGTGGAATTTCAGTACCTTATACCTTATAGTGATCGACGACTGGTTCAACACGGAGGACATAAAAATGTTACCATCCGGCTCGAAGGATCAAAAAATGTAAAGAAAAAGACACTTCTAAACACTTGTACGAGTTTATTTCAACTGTTCGTGTAGAAGATTGTAGGTCTCTACACTTTGTGAGTTTAAACATAGCTGATTCTTAAAATCTAATGCGGTGTTGTAAGAAACCGCGGTGGTGGTTATTTCGCTTACATATGTATCTATTAATATATCTACTTATCAATGCTGCGTGTGTAAGACGCAGCACTAGGAGAGGCTATTAGGTAAACATAGGATTGTTTGTGATCCTTTCTTACTAATCGTAAACATGTGTGTACGTGAGGTCATAAAATATTGTAGCCGGTCGTAAACACAGATAAGGGATCGCTGCATGAGACATATCCTTGATACCTGATAGTCTTGCCGATAGCACAGCAGTGTAGTGCAGTACAGTGTCGTACTGTACAGTGCAGTGCTAGTACATGTTCATGCCAGTGCTTGAACATTCTGCGGGGGGCCAGAAAACTCCATACCCATGGGCACGGTTGTGCGTGAACATTCTGCGGAGGTCCAGGAAACCCCACCACCAGTATTTCGGCTGATTTATACAAACGCTCGTCCTTGTACACGAAGAGATCATTTTTGCTGTCCAGTGTTTGGCTCCTCTTCCGACTATTGCCTCCAGTTCTAGTCCCGTCCTTTTGAAAGAAGCATTTCTTCTTAGAGCGGCTGAGGGTTTGACGGCGTTCCTTGTGACGACGATGAGCTAGACGCTTCTGACGATCCTTGGTTATGGGAATTCTAACCTTCGACTTTTCCCCATCAAACGAAGTACGTTTCTTTATCAGTTCGTCAACTTTCTCCTTGGCATCGAAATACATGTGTATTGAACGATTCTGCTGTCTGATAGAATCGTTGCGATGTTTTATTGCAATTTTGTAGCTTTGCAATAGTTGTTGTGGTTCGGTAGTTCTTGTGGACTTCTTGTTGTACCACAATTTATGTTTGTGCTGCAGCACCTTGCTTTTGTGCTGCACGTTCTCGCTTTTGCCTTTAGCGATTGTTTCTGCATCGAGTAGCAGATTTTCCAGCTGTTGTCCCGGCATCTTAGCTGTCGATTCAGCTTCCTGAATATCCAGATCGAACTGCTCAAAATGAATATTGGCCAGCTCAATGTTGAAATTATCTTGCTGAACGGAAAATTGCTCCAGGGTCTGGGAGTTGCCGAAGAAGTCCAGATTGGTCACCGTAGCTGTCTCTTTGGTGCTATGGGCTGCACTCTGTAGACTATTGGTGCGATCCTGATCTGGTTCTGTAGCGCATATATTTGACCCGACGCTGCTTAGCGCGGTGCCAGCTTCGTAGACGCCCAAAGTGTCGACATATTTGGGGTGCTGGGTTTGGGTATCACTCTCACATTCCTGCTGCTCCCGCTTACGCCGTGCTTCTTGAGTGAAGGTCTTTGTAGTGGACTCTTCTACGCGCATCAGCGACTGGGTGAGATGCGTCTTGAGTTTACCCTTCTGTGTCTGGCTGAGGTCCTCCTCGAGAGTGCCCATCTGTATCTGGGCGAAGTTCTCTTCCAGTTTGCCCATCTGCTTCTGGGCTTGTGCATCCTTTCCTTGAGTCGTCGGTGTGGCATGAATACACATCTCCAATTCTGAACGTTGTGGTCCATATAACCACGATCCTCCCATTTGGGGGCTTGCCGGCGGGAAACGGTTGCTCCTTGTATTTTGCACTTCGAGTCCAGATACTCGATTGCTTTTCTTGTTGAACTTTTCAGCTTGCTCCATGCTCATTTTGCTCGCATCGGCTGAGCTAGTTTGCAAGAACTTAGGGATACTGCCTTCACAATGGTTCTTCAGCAGTTCCTCTTCTGTTCGTGGGTTTTGGTTGCCTGTATTGGCTGACCTAGTAACCAACGACTTATGGATACTGCCTTCACAATGGTCCTTCAGCAGTCCCTTTTCTGTTCGTTGGTTTTGGTTGCCTGTATTGGCTGACCTAGTGACCAACGACTTATGGATACTGCCTTCACAATGGTCCTTCAGCAGTTCCTTTTCTGTTCGTTGGATCCGGTTTAGTATTATATCTATTAATCCCAATAGAATCTCGACATCACATTCCAGGGTTACAAAGAATTCGAAACGGTAGGCATATTTTCCATAAGTTGCCTCTATCACACTCAGCGATATTTGTACTTGTGACCACAGGAAATTTAACGTATTCTTGTGGCCCCGCAAATCTTTACAATCACTATCGTAAAGGTTGGCGTTCACAGTGTCTATGTATCGCCTTAGTTCTGCAGCTTCGGAGTATACTATACTATATCATCCGGATATACTTCAAGTCCTTTAGAAGCACCTGGTTTAGCGTGCAGGACTTGTTTGCCAGTGTCCACGAGTGGCATCGGCTGTTCGTCTTCCTTGGCTTGATTTATCTCCGAATACAAGTATGTTCGGTCGATGGCCATAGTGATCGACGACTGGTTCAACACGGAGGACATAAAAATGTTACCATCCGGCTCGAAGGATCAAAAAATGTAAAGAAAAAGACACTTCTAAACACTTGTACGAGTTTATTTCAACTGTTCGTGTAGAAGATTGTAGGTCTCTACACTTTGTGAGTTTAAACATAACTGATTCTTAAAATCTAATGCGGTGTTGTAAGAAACCGCGGTGGTGGTTATTTCGCTTACATATGTATCTATTAATATATCTACTTATCAATGCTGCGTGTGTAAGACGCAGCACTAGGAGAGGCTATTAGGTAAACATAGGATTGTTTGTGATCCTTTCTTACTAATCGTAAATATGTGTGTACGTGAGGTCATAAAATATTGTAGCCGGTCGTAAACACAGATAAGGGATCGCTGCATGAGACAATATCCTTGATACCTGATAGTCTTGCCGATAGCACAGCAGTGTAGTGCAGTACAGTGTCGTACTGTACAGTGCAGTGCTAGTACATGTTCATGCCAGTGCTTGAACAGAGTGATCTCCATTGGACCGACATGATTGATGTATTAGGTAACCAATGGTGCATCTCCCTTATCAATCGGATTAAGAAATCCTTCCAAACGACCTGCCTTTGCATTTTACAAAATGCACTCAACGCAATTACCAATAACTCTAGCTACTTTCTCCTTAATCTTAGGAATATAATATTTAGGCCATGGATTTTAAAAAAATTCATGGACTATTGTGTTTGTCGGAACGGAAATGTGCGTAACAGGCAGAAGGAGGCATCTCCGACCCCATAAACTATATATATTCTGAATCAGTATCAGTAGCCGAGTCGATTGAGCCATGTCTGTCTGTCCGTCTGTCCGTCTGTCCGTCTGTCTGTCTGTATGAACACCTGGATCTCACAAACTATAAGAGCTAAAGTCATCAAATTTTGCGACAACATACGTATATATTGCAGTGTCTCAAAGTTTTTGTAAAATTTTGACACGCCCCTTTCCGCCTCTGTAAATCAGTAATAACTATTTAACAACTACAATATTAGCTCAACAACCAAAGTTGTATATCTTACATGACAAATACCTTGCCACGGGCGTTATGTGAAAATTTCATTTAAATCGGACTACAAATAAGTGAGATATGATACGAATTAAACTCACTTTGAACATATATACTTAAGCAGACCTAATTTACACAAGCATACAGAGGTTCGAATCTAGCGTCAGACACACAGCATTTTAAACTTTTTATTTGCATTGTATGGTAACAGAATTGGTTCACAATGCAGCTTTGCCGATAGGCCCAGGAGTGAGCCAATGGCCGAGTGGTTAGAGTGGCGGACGGCAAATTAAATTGACGACTGTGGGTTAGTAGTGGTGTGTGTTCAACTCCCGGTGCCGGTGAGGCGGTTGGGAATTTTCATTTATTTAATTATTTATTTTTTATTTTGTTTTATTTATTTATTTTATTCTAATAAACTAAAAGAAAAGTTATAGTCAAGCGGGCTGTAAAATAGCAGCTACAAACAAATTAAATTATTTAATTAAATTTCAATAAAAAATTGTTTTTCCTCATTTTGTTTTCATACTATATTATGCAATAAAATTATAATAGTTACAAATAATATTAATTATTTATAAATAAAGTTTACTATTTTTATTATATTTAGCACGCATCAAAAAGATGCGAGCCAAAAGTAAACAATGCGTTCTTCAATGCAGTTGTGAATGTGCGAGTGGGACGCCCATGCATACATGTTTGCATATCCACATGTATGTATTGGCATCCTACTTCAACACACATTATTGCACGCATGTATGTACATACTTATGTACAATACAATTAGATTTGGAGTTGCTGTTGTGTACCAACGAAAGAACACTAAGTTCTAATTACATATATTGCGTACCAAAAACTTAAAAAAACCGGCTACCGCCGCCGCCCCTTTTCAATGTTATTGAGCTTTTAAAATATTTTAATGAAAAATAATGAAAAATATTTTAATGAAAAATAATGAAAAACAAAAACTTTCACATGCCGATCGCGGTAGCAATGGAACTCAACATTGTTGGCCTTACAGTCCGAGACATAATCCACTCAGCCACCGAATAACTCTGGCTAGTGCCAAAAAATCAACAAGAAGCACATGAAATAAATTTTGGTATGCGCTAGAAATGCATACATATACCTATTGCCCTCTCGCTCAGTCTAATGGTTGCGACACTTCGCTTCTGCTTTGTCTATGCGTTCTTCTTCTTCTGTTCGTTAATTCAAATTGCGCGTATCGTCGTAAACTGTATAAAATTGATCTCCGCCAAATTTTTAATATTAATCCAAATAAAGCGAAATTTTCATTGCGAATTTTAATAAATATCCGAATATAATTAAGTTATCTATGTCTGCAGATTGCAGAAATTAATTAATTTCGGGAACATTTAAGTTGCGCAGAACATCTCAAGCGACTCGTAGGTCACCAAAATTTAACTTTTTAAGAACAACTTAATCCATTGTGCTGTAACTTCCCCTTGGTGTTCCCTAGGTACTGATTATTTTTGATAATCGGTGGAAAATTCGAGCTGCGATTCTATTCTGTTATTTACAAACTTGTTTACGGTATACTATGATAATCCATGGCCTTATACAGTCAGCACCTGACTGTAGCGTTTGTATTTTTGCCACTAGGACAACTGGTGAAGAATATTCTGAGGTACTCAGCTTTATGATGTTTTCCTCAAGCCACTCATTAACTTGATCATCAACCACCTTCTGCTCACAATAAGCTAAACTCCTTGGATGTTGATATACCAGTAACTCGTCCGTTCACAGAAGTTTCATTCGAACATTGCACTCTACATTCCGTCTAGTTTGATAATTGTTAACCATAGCTTTGACTTTACTAGCCTGCTCTTGAGATAAATGGGTTGAAACAATTTCATCAGCCATATTTTGTTGTTGAAAATTAATACAGAAGACTGCAAACTCTTTTAATAATTCTGTGCACGGTCCATCTACTTTCTTATTTTATTGCTACGTTTCTAGTAGGCAATATATTCTTGATTTCAGTTCCTTTTTATGCCATGGATTTTAAAAAAATTCATGGACTATTGTGTTTGTCGGAACGGAAATGTGCGTAACAGGCAGAAGGAGGCATCTCCGACCCCATAAACTATATATATTCTGAATCAGTATCAGTAGCCGAGTCGATTGAGCCATGTCTGTCTGTCCGTCTGTCTGTCTGTATCTCCTGGATCTCAGAAACTATAAGAGCTAGAGTCATCAAATTTTTCGACAACATACGTATATATTGCAGTGTCTCAAAGTTTTTGTAAAATTTTGACACGCCCCTTTCCGCCTCTGTAAATCAGTAATAACTATTAAACAACTACAATATTAGCTCAACAACCAAAGTTGTAAATCTTACATGACAAATACCTTGCCACGGGCGTTATGTGAAAATTTCATTTGAATCGGACTATAAATAAGTGAGATATGATACGAATTAAACTCACTTTGAGTATATATACTTAAGCAGACCTAATTTACACAAGCATACCGAGGTTCGAATCTAGCGTCAGACACACAGCATTTTAAACTTTTTATTTGCATTGTATGGTAACAGAATTGGTTCACAATGCAGCTTTGCCGATAGGCCCAGGAGTGAGGGAATGGCCGAGTGGTTCGAGTGGCGGACGGCAAATTAAAAAAACTGTGAGTTAGTAGTGGTGTGTTCAACTCCCGGTGAGGCGGGTGAAAATTTATTAATTATTTATTTTTATTTTGTTTTGTTTATTTTATTCTAATAAACTAAAAGAAAAGTTATAGTCAAGCGGGCTGTAAAATAGCAGCTACAAACAAATTAAATTATTTAATTAAATTTCAATAAAAAATTGTTTTTCCTCATTTTGTTTTCATACTATATTATGCAATAAAATTATAATAGTTACAAATAATATTAATTATTTATAAATAAAGTTTACTGTTTTTATTATATTTAGCACGCATCAAAAAGATGCGAGCCAAAAGTAAACAATGCGTTCTTCAATGCAGTTGTGAATGTGCGATTGGGACGCCCATACATACATGTCTGAATATCCACATGTATGTATTGGCATCCCACTTCAACACGCATTATTGCACGCATGTATGTACATACATATGTACAATACAATTAGATTTGGAGTTGCTGTTGTGTACCAACGAAAGAAAACTAAGTTATAATTACATATATTGCGTACCAAAAACTTAAAAAAACCGCCCCTTTTAAAATACTGTAATGAAAAATAATGAAAAACAAAAAATTTCATATGCCAGAGATGATCGTGGTAGCAATCGAACCCCGAAAAACGGTCAGGTCAACATTATTGGCCTTATTACAGTCCGAGACATAATCCACTCAGCCACTGAAGAACTTCAGTTCGTGTCAAAAATCAACAAGCATTTTGGTACACGCTAGAAATGCATACTTATACCTATTGCCCTCTCGGTCAGTCTAATGGTTGCGACACTTCGCTTCTGCTTTGTCTATGCGTTCTTCTTTTTCTGTTCGTTAATTCAAATTGCGCGTGTCGTCGAACACTGTTAAAATTGATCGCCAAATTTTTTAATATTAATCCAAATAAAGCGCAATTTTCATTGCGAGTTTTTATATATATCCGAAAATAAATAAGCTAGACAGATAGAATCTATCTATGACTGCAGATTGCAGAAATTAATTAATTTGGGGAACATTTAAGTTGCGCAGAACATCTCAAGTCGACTCGTAGGTCACGAAAATTTAACTTTTTAAGAACAGCTACCAGGTGTACAAGTATGAAAAAACACGTTAAATTTTGTGGAAAAAGAAAAAATCATTTATTCAAAGTATTTGCCGTCGCTAGCTACACATTTTTCCCATCTCTCAGGCAATTTGTGGATTCCACGCTAGTAGAACTCATCGTCTTTTGCGGCGAACCATTATTCGAGCCATTTTTTCACACTTTCGTAAGAATCGAAGCGCTGCTCAGCGAGTGTGTGTCCCATCGAAGCGAATAGGTGGTTTTCGGATGGGGCCAGCTCTGGTGAGTAAGCCGCATGCGGAAGCACTTCCCAATTGAGTGTTTCCAACGTGTCGCGAACCGCTCTTGCCGTATGTGATATGGAGCGTTGTCATGGAGAAAAATGACCTTGTGTTGTCTTTTTGATATTCCGGTCGTTTTCTCTGAAGAAACTGCTTGTTGACTTACTTCCAACTGCTCTGTGAGTTGTTTTCGCGTTTAAGGATCGTCTTCATCCAATAATGCTTGCAGTTCGGCGTCTTCGTACCTTTTTGGTGGTTTTCCGTGCTCTTTGTCGTCGACGTCAAAATAACCACTTTTGAAGCGTTGAAACCACCGTTCACACGTTTTCACAGTTGGTACTTGTTCGCCAAAGGCTTCAACAAGCATTCGGTGCGATTCCGCAGCTGTTTTCTTCAAATGAAAACAGAAAATTAACACTGTCCGCGTTTGCTCTTTTTTCGGCACGAAAGTCGACATGTTGACTGCACCGAGAGTAAACGATAATGACGCTCGATTTGCGCAAAACTATGGTGGATCGACAGTCAAGGTTGACACTTCACAAGGTCAAAGTTTTATGACAATCGATAAATATTTACGTTTGCAAAACATCTATATGTTCGAACCGACATTTCATACTTGTACACCTGGTAAATCCATTACATGTGCTGTAACTTCCCCTTGGTGTTCCCTAGGTACTGATTATTTTTGATAATCGGTGGAAAATTCGAGCTGCGATTCTATTCTGTTATTTACAAACTTTTTTACGGTATACTATGATAATCCATGGCCTTATACAGTGAGCACCTGACTGTAGCGTTTGTATTTTTGTTTATATTTTTGTAGAAAGTTTAGTAGATAGAGTAGTCGGATAGCCTTTTTCAGGTATTTATCAATTAAAGTTTTTATTTAGGCTTTCGATTATTTTAATTTCCGTACAATTCTGCGTTTCCAAAAAAAGTGAAGTGCGTCGCTTCTCTTCTCTCTCTACTCCTCTTGTTCTCACCAGAGGGCGCTCAGTAAACTAAAACTCTTTAATTTACAATACTTACAATAGATGGCGTTGAGCCATGATCGATAAACTAAACTATACATACAATTACACAGAGTCTTACATACTAATTATAACTATACGTACTACATATTACTAGAACTCGGCCGTTCTGACATTGAGGATCTCCTGATACTCATTGATTTGCTTCTTGTTACAATATTGCTTTGGCCTTAGTTATTTATAATTCTATTGTTTACAAGTTTATTTGTTTTCTTTTTCTACACTTATATTATCATTTAAATTTACATTATCATTTTCTTTATTTACATCATTTATTTGAGTTATATCGATATTTTCTTCGTTGTCCTCATCTCTTTCTTCACTTAGCTCATTTTCAGACATTGCAACACTTTTTGAATTTATCCACTGTTTAAGATTATGTATAGCCCATATTCCTGAATACGGTATTTGTGATTGTTGAAAATTTTCCACGTCTTCAATTAAGTATCGATCATTGTCTAAGACTTTTGACACTACGTATGGTCCTTTAAATTTTGGTATATGTTTACGAGATGCGCCTTGCAAAGAATTAAAATTTTTTACTACTACATAATCGCCTACGGCAAAGACTTTAGGTTTTTGGCGTTTTGCATTTACATAGGTATTATTATATGCTTGACCCTTTTCTTGACTTATCTGTGCATTTCGTCTAATTTCTTTTAAGTTCCTTATCGTTTGGTTATTTGGATCTATGACGTTTTCTTTCAGACTATCGACATTGTTTCCTTTCTGTTTTACCCCAAAAAGCATTACGCTTGGACATTCATTTGTACTTCTATTTCTTGTATTGTTCATTGTGTATTTCACTTTGTACAGAACTTTATGCCACGCCTCGTTATTTTCTTTATCTATTATTTTAGCCATCATCTGGCCTAAATCCCTATTTACCCTTTCTACTTGTCCATTAGCTTGTGGAGACGCTGTAGCTACTATAATGTGATTAACGTTATTTTCTTTTAGAAAGTCTTCGAATTCGTTAGAAGTGAAACAACTGCCTCGATCAGATATTAAATTTTTGGGCCTACTATATGCAATAAAATAGTTATTTAAAGCTTCAATTGCTTCCTTTGAACTTGTCGTTTTGGTTGGGTACAAATTTCGTACACGCATCTATTACTACAAGTATATGTCTCTTTTTCGTATCTTTACTATTCATGGGTCCATAGTGGTCAACATGTAATACTTCAAATGGATCACTGTCTTTTGGAAACGAGTGTAAAAACCCCTCTATTCTACCCGACTTATTAGAAAACGCAATACACTTGAGACAATTGTTAATGTGATCTGATACTTTTCTTCGTACGTTCGCAATCCAATAAGTTTTCGTAATCGAGTCCACCACTTTGTCAACCCCTACATGTCCCATCTCATCGTGATATTTAAAAAACACATTGGTTTCCATTGACATTGGCACATAAAACATTAACCTCTGATTTTTTTTTCTATCAACGACACCTGAAAAATCTGAATAGTTTTTCAGATACGAAATTAACGAAAACGAAATACTTTGACCCGGTATTAAAAAGATTATTGGTGTTAAATTAAATCGCCGTTCATTTGCTCAAGATCGATACAAGACTAAATTCTAATATAGAATAGTTACTCTCTTTGGCCCCCTTGCAGCGGATTAAACAGCCGAAGCAAAGACGAGCGTTAACAGAGTATTAGAGTTTTTGTTTTACATGTTATGTTATTTCACTTAACGTTTCTATGTATTGTATGTATTTCAATGTAATTCAATGTCAAAGTATCTATTTAGTATCTAATCTATTGGTTAAAGCTGCAGCGCTCCAACATTCCGCCACCATTAAAGGACTGCAGTTCTTTGATCAATGGGATTGGAGCCAGTTTGTGAATGGCTCTTTTAACGATGCCGGTTGCGGTTTGCACCTCTGCCACTCGAACCTTGCGGTCGTCTCCCGCGATGACTCGGGTGACGCGCCCTAGATGCCATTTCTGGGGCGGCATGTTGTCGTCGTGTATCAGCACCATGCGTCCCACTTCTAAGTTGTTGGCCTCTGTTGTCCATTGTGATCGCTGCTGGAGGCTGAGGACATAGTCCCTGGACCAGCTGTGCCAAAACCGCAGCTTGAGCTCCGACAGCTGCCGCCACCGCTTTAAAGACGGATTGTTTGCCGTGTTGCAAGGCATTCCTGGCGCGTATTCGCGCGGCTGCATGGTTATAGCCTGACCCAGCAGCAAATGGCCTGGCGTTAGTGGCTCGCCGTCGTTGGGATTGCTGCTCTCGGCCGCCAGTGGCCTGGAGTTCAGCAGCGCTTCGACGTCGACCAGATGTGTGTTGAGCTCGTCGTGTGTGACGTTGGCGTTGCCGGCCCCTCTCACCAGCCGATGCTTCGCGGCCTTGACTGCCGCCTCCCACAGCCCTCCGAAGTGTGGTGCTCTGGGTGGAATGAAGATCCACTCCACTCCTCTCTCCGCGGCGTAGTCCTGAAGCTCCTCCTTCTGCTTCTCGAACGCTGTTTGCAGATCCTTCAACACATTGCTCGCTCCTACGAAATTGGTCGCATTGTCGCTGTATATCTTCTCCGGCAGTCCTCGTCTGCCCGCGAACCTTTTAAATACATTTAAAAACGCATCAGTGGATAAGTCAACTACGAGTTCTAGGTGAACAGCCTTTGACGTGAAACAAACAAACACAGCGACATAAGCCTTCACTGGGGGTCTACCGCGCAATCTGTAGCTAACATAAAATGGTCCACAAAAATCAACACCGCAAACTCTGAATGGGCGACCTTCTCTCAAACGGTCTGCAGGCAAATTGCCCATGATTTGGTCTAATAATTTTGGCTTATATTTGAAACAATGCACGCAGTTGCGAACTACTGCTGAGCACATTTCTCGTGCGTTTATTAGCCAAATTTGCTGCCTCAAAAGTGCCATCAATGCTTTTGGGCCAGCGTGATAATTTTTAATGTGCAGATTGCGCACGAATATCTTGACGAAAGTTTCGTCTCGAGGCAACAAAAGAGGAAATTTCGCATCGTATGGAATGTTACTCTGCAGTAACCTACCACCTACACGAATGACTTTGAAATGTATTCCAGATTCGTCAAATTCATGCATAAAGGGGTTTAACGACTGAATACTTGGTTGCAAAACGTGAGATTTTTCAAGCAACAATATTTCTCGTTGAAATCTATGTTCTTGCACTATTTGAACTATTTTCCAAAAGGCAAGTCTTCTTTCAATGGCCGACACGACACGAGAATTGGGTCGATAATTTCTGTAGCAGAACCGCATAACATAAGCTACTATTCGAATAATTTTGGAGAAGGAAGATCGTCGTTCAATTAGTTCTAAAATTCTATTTAGTATTGCCTGTTCACAAACTACTTTGTGAACTGAAACACATTTTTTGTTTTCTGAGCTTTGTACTTCTGCGCAGATCTCAAACTTATGGAGTTGTGGCCAATTCTCGGCAGAGTCATGTAAGAAGCTTGGACCTTTAAACCATAATGATTTAATAAGCTCATCTATACATGCACCTCTAGATGCAATATCAGCTGGATTTAACTCAGTCGGTACATGTCGCCATATAACATGATTAGAGCGCTCTTGAATTTCAGCAACTCTATTGGCTACAAAGGTAGATAATGACGCTGGCTCTTTTTCTAGCCAATAAAGGGTTACTTGAGAGTCAGACCAAAAGTTCACGCTGTCTATTTTAAATTTGGGCAAAACAGGGGCAATTTGTTTCCACACAGTGCTTAGTAAATGCGCAGCGCACAACTCAAGACGAGGAATGGTCTTAGTTGCCAATGGAAGATAACGCCTTTCGGCTGTTTGAAATGACATGCCAAGTATACTAGGATCCTTTTTAAATGGGAGCCTGACTTGAAATCGGCCCGACGGCAAACGTTGGACAGTGCGAATAAACATATTTTCACACTCTATTTGTTCAGCTGTTCTATGTGCAGCCTTCGACTCATCTGGTGTTTTGTCTAACTCCCAAAAGCGTTCGACCAGTGACTCGAGAGAACATTCCATTTTTTGAGCTACTATATTACAGCTCAATTGTCGATGATTTAATTCACCGCTATATTTGCCGGATACAATCCACCCGAATAAAGTTTTTTGGATTGAAGGAAGCTCTGTACTTAATTTAATTTGCCCGACGCACAGCAAATCAAAGAATGCTTCCGCTCCTAGCAACAAATCAATCTTTGCAGGTTTATGAAACTCTGGATCGGCCAATTCTATGTTTGCAGGTATTTTCCATTTGTCAGAAGGCAGCATTTGCCCAGGCTGACACGAAGATATATTATTTAATACCCAAAAATCGGTTGAAAAGCCATACGAATTTAAGTGAGACTGAACATAAGCAGATACTTTATGCTTTATTGATGTAGTTGATTTACCTACTGTTATGACGCTTAGTGCTGACCTTTCTCGCTGCAATCTTAATAGTTGCGCCAAAGATTCAGACATAAAATTAATTTGCGACCCTGAATCTAACAAGGCTCTGGCCACGTGAACTTGGCCAAATCGATCCTTGACCTGAACACTCGCCGTCGCTAAAATAACTTGGTCAGTGCTAAGCACGTGACCTGTGTATGCGGCACTAGGAGTTTGTTGAACTCTTGACTCATATCTATGAAGTAGGGAGTGGTGAGATTTTACAATTTGAAACCATATGGCCACTATTTAAACAATTTATGCATAGTTTATTACCCTTTACGAATGCAAAACGATCTGTCACCGAAATAGAGCTAAAGGAGGGACACGAATCAATTTTGTGTTCCAGGCTCTGACAATAATTGCAACTGAGTCCAGTTTTCTTGCTAGATTTCTGCAATTCTTGATTGCCCTGTGCACACGAAAACGAAGCCTTACTGTGCCCCTTTGGATTATCTTTAGGCTTGCCTTTCGCCTTTGTTGACTCTTCTGCTGCTAAATATTGATAGCGCCTATTTAAATGAGTGGCGCAATCAGACCAGGAAGGCAGCTTGTCGTAATCAAGCTGTTCTTCGTATCTAGACTTGGTCACTTGGTCCACCTTAGACATGACCATATGGATAATCATAGCGTTGGCAATGTCCTTATCAGTTGCCAGCGACAACAGCGATGAATAAATGGCAGAAACTGTATCAATAATTGATCGCAGACCTCCTGGCGATGCCTTGGACATGCTTGGCAATTCGAACAATTGAGACACAGTATCAAAAAAAATGAGGCATTTATTATCATAAACAGCATCAAGACTCTCCAAAGCCTTTTGATAATTGCTGTCTGACAATTGAAATGGTTTCACTACTCCTAACGCTTCATCTGTTAGACATGATAGCAAGTAATTGAATTTTTCTACATTTGATAGTGAATGATCGGCATCAACCAATGTATTAAAAAGGCACCTAAAATTCCTATAAGCTGAATGCTTGCCACTAAATTTTGGAAGAGACATTTTTGGCAATTGAGCATGATGACTTGTACTAGCAGTGACAGTGCACACTTCAGGCTTGTTTTGCTTAACAGCATTTAAAAACAAAGCTTTGGTAGCAACACACAAATCCTCAAGCGCCCCTCTTGTGACACCACTTTGATCGTAACTCTCTAGTTGAGTTTGTAGGCCCATTGCCTTTCCAATATATCCTTCTAAAATCTCCAGACGACACTCGAGCTGTGTTTTTTCGAAAGATATTGTTTTTTGCTCAAACGAAGTCTTCATGCGCTCAATATCAAATTTCAGCCGATCTAATGCTTGAACTATTGTTGCCATACGCTTAGAGCTGCTTGCTGGTTTGGAATCTTCTTCATTGCCCATGATTAGTAACTTAACTTTACTAGCTTACGAACTTTAATGGGAGTAAATGCTAAGCGATATCCAGTAATCAACAAGAAAAATTAATGTTCAATGTACAACTTGACCGTTCGACCTATATACCCTTTTACCTATGTGTACAGGGTATGAGCTACGTAAGATGTAAGTACTCAGCTGAGAAGGCAAACAATTAACGGAGCAAACGGCTACACGAAATAACGGAACACTCGATGCACCAAGATCAGTCGACTTCTTTGCTAAGCAGAACAGAAGAAAAATAGCTGTAATCTCACAGCCGCTACCACCAAAGCGGAACAGGCAAATAGCGAAAGTTCAATGACCGAGTAAGCGACTTTGAACTGTGTGTTCAACAATTGCAGCAACAATTCTAAATTGTTGTACAAAACTGCAATACAACAAATGTAGCCAGCGAATTCCGAAAATTTAATTTCAATATGTAACGAATTTTAAGTTGCTTTATTTTATTTGTTTTAGTTCAAAGGCTTTAGGTAATTTATACATATGTATATGTACATATGTATGCGCATTTCTAACATGCAACTATGCACACACATGTGTATAGTTGTTCGTTTTAAGATTAACTGACACCAATAATTGAGACTCTTGTAAACTTTATGTAACTTTATATGTTTATGTATGTACATATATGTATTAAGGTGCACAATCACACTACACAATGATTTGTTTTTGGCCAATAATTTGGTATTCTCGCACAATTGCGGGTCGACACAAAGAACTCAATTTATGGTGCAGATTACCTCGTAGCTTTTGGTGGATTCCATAGACACTTCCCTTGATGAGCGGCTTGACATATCTTGGCACTTAAAAACGCGAAAACCGAATTTACACCACCAATAATCAACGAAAATAAATACTAATACCGATGTCCCTGCTCGGGCGCCAATGTTTTTTTTTGTTTTAGGGAGTAATGGAAAATCTGAATAGTTTTTCAGATACGAAATTAACGAAAAGGAAATACTTTGACCCGGTATTAAAAAGATTATTGGTGTTAAATTAAATCGCCGTTCATTTGCTCAAGATCGATACAAGACTAAATTCTAATATACAATAGTTACTCTCTTTGGCCCCCTTGCAGCGGATTAAACAGCCGAAGCAAAGACGAGCGTTAACAGAGTATTAGAGTTTTTGTTTTACATGTTATGTTATTTCACTTAACGTTTCTATGTATTGTATGTATTTCAATGTAATTCAATGTCAAAGTATCTATTTAGTAACTAATCTATTGGTTAAAGCTGCAGCGCTCCAACAACACCATTGCGCATTTTATTGGTTTGTGTTTGTTGCCGCAGCAGTAGCCCGGACGCGGAGAGTCATAAAATAAAAAGAGAAACGCGCGTACGTCTTCACTGTGTGAATGTTTATTAGAAAGAACTAACATTTAGCAGTATTCTGTTATAAACTTAACATAACATATTCATAGCATTCAATCAGCTGACATGCATGCATTGGTAACATAAACGATATTTTCGACACCCTTCCTCAATGCAAGCATGTTTACAAAAGTTACTTTAAATTTAACAATTTCGTAAACTCAATATGCTTCTTTTTCGACAAGTTCTTGGTTAGTATATCTGCGATCATATTATTTGTCGAAACGTATTGCAACATAACATGCCCTTCCTTGATGATCTGTCGCACAAAATGATATCTTATATCAATGTGCTTGCTGCGTGAATGATGTACAGGATTCTTGGCCAATTCCTGCGCACTCAAGTTGTCACCATTTACAACTGTTGGAGTTCCATCTATACCGCAACCGACTTCAACGATAAGCCTGCGCATTACCAAAGCTTCCTTGCACGCCGCTGATAACGCCATGTATTCAGTCTCAGTGCTGCTAAGTGCCACGCTCCGTTGTTTCTCCGATTTCCAGCAAATCGGACCACCAGCTTTTTTTTTTTTTTTTTCAATGTTTTGCTTATTTATTGAATCTTCCCTTTTGCTTAAGAGACTAACAATAAGTTTTCAAATCTTAATCTAAACTAATTAAATATCATTTTATGAAATGATTCGTGCTGTGTGGCCTAACAATTTAACGCTGGGCTGGTTGGTCGTTCCGGTGCAGTCGACTTTGGCTGCATACTCGAATAAGTTTTCTTGCAAGAGGATTTGGATGTGAGGCTAGTTTTTCATTGTATTTTACTTTCTTCTCTGCTATTGTCTCAATGACAAGTTTTATTTGTAAGTCTCTGTGTATATTCTCGTTCCGAAGATACCATGGAGCTCCAGTAATGATTCTCAAGATCCTAGACTGTGCTCGCTGTACTATGTCGATGTTGCTTCTCGATGCGTTGCCCCATAGCTCGGAGCCATAGGTCCATATAGGTTTTAAAACGGAGTTATATAAGAGGACTTTGTACTCCAAGCTTAGGGGAGAGCGAACGTTTATAAGCCAGTGTAGATCCCTTGCTTTTAGTCTGAGGTGCGTCGTCTTGGCCTCTATGTGTTTCCGCCAGGTGAGCCGCTTGTCCAGATGAATACCTAAGTATGTTACGTTATCGGCTTGTGGGATGCGCGTGTGGTTCATTACCAAGGGCGGGCAGCTTTTTTTGTTTAGGGTAAATGTTACATGTTTGCACTTTTCTTCGTTTACTCGTATGCGCCAATCTGCAAGCCAATGTTCTACACAAGTTAGATGGCGTGCTAGTTGCATCGTAGCTTTTACTGGGCACCTGGATCGACTTAGTATTGCAGTGTCGTCAGCGAATGTGGAAATCGTTAGCTGGTAGTTTGTTGGGATGTCCGCCGTGTATATGGTGTATAGGATTGGGCCCAGAACACTTCCTTGAGGCACTCCGGCTTCTATAGTACAATCGCTTGAAGTGCTTGAACTGCATCTAACCGCGAACACTCTTTTATATAAGTAAGACTTTAGAAGCTTATGTATGTTTTGAGGCAGCAGTTTGATTATTTTAAACATAAGTCCATCCAGCCATACTCTCGAATGCTTGTGCAACGTCTAAGAATAGAGCTGTGCAATATTCACGATGTTCAAAGGCAGTGCGAATTTCTGTTGTGATGCGGTTAACCTGTTCAATGGCTCCATGTTGTGCCCGAAAACCAAATTGGTGCGATGGGAGTGTGTTGTGTGTTTTGAGGTGGGGGCTGATACGTAGCAGCAGCACTTTTTCAAATAGCTTGGAGAGACAAGTAAGTAAGCTTATTGGCCTGTATGATGATGGCTGTGTTTTGTCTTTCCCAGGCTTAGGGATCATAATTATAACTGATTTCTTCCACTTTTGAGGGAAGTATCCAATTTTAGTAATTGCGTTGAAGAGCAAGCAGATTCGTAGAACTGCACACATTGGGAGTTCGATGATCATTTTCGGGGTTATTAAGTCGTAGCCAGGCGATTTTCCAGTTTTCAGTTGCTCTTTAATGACTTTCGTTATCTCGCTTGGGCGAAATTCTATAGGATCTTGTGGTGCTAAGTCAGATGCAGTTAAAGGCGGGAGAATAAATGAGTTAGTCGCTGGATTTGGTTGAAATACTTTTTTAAGATGATCAGCGAAGACTCTTGCTCTGTCCGTGTCACTGCGAGACCAGTTTCCGGTAGAGTTACGGAGAGGTACAACAGTTTCTGTTGGTGCCTGTAGGTTCCTGTGGGCTTTCCACAACGAGTTCTTTGTGCCTGTGGGGGTGAGATTCTCGATGTACCTTAGTTGTGCGTCCGCTTCTTCTTTCTTAAGCGCTTTGGTAAGTCTGCGAGAAGCTGCTTTTAATCTACTCTTTGCGCCAGGTGATCTGTGCTCCTGCCACTCCCTTCGAAGTCGTCGTTTTTCAAGCACAAGCAGTTCAGTATCTCTACTTGTCTTGTTAAACTTTATACTGCATACATGGTTGTCTTGTGGAGTTGACGCTTTTGCTGCTGCAACAAGTATTGATTCTATATCACCAACACACTGATGACTGGACCACCAGCTAAGAAATATATGTAGCCAGTATAGGATTTTCGGTCGACCTTGTCGCCGCCCCAATCTGCGTCAACAAAACCTTCAAATGGTTTCCCACACTTCCTGTAGTGTAGCCTGTACTTTACTGTTGATGCCAGATAACGCAGAACATGCTTCACGCCTGCAAGGTGCTCACTATGGGGTTCCTGATTACGTTGAGCCAATTTTGCGATCGAATGCAAAATATCTGGTCGTGTTGTAAGAGCCAGCCACATCAGCTCTCCAACCATTGATTGATACGTTGTTACGTCAATCCTTGTGCATTGAGCATTCTCGCACAACACCTGAGGCCCCCCTTCTTAAAGGGGAGGCCGCGGCCCGGCCCCCCAATACCGTATCGTTTCAGTAAATCATTGATATACTGCGAACTATCAAGAGTAATAGCGCCAGTTTCTCCCTCCCGGTAGAATTTCCTTTCCCAAAAAAAGGACAAACGACCCTTTATAAAAAATTTTAAAACCCCAAAAAAAAAACACTTTTATTTTTAAAAAAACCACTAAATTTTAAAATATTAAAAAAAAAAAAAAAAAAAAAAAAGAAAAAAAAAAAGAAAACTTCCCCCCTCCTCTTTTTTTTATAAAGGAATGGCACACTGTAAAAAACAAAAAATAAAATAAAACAATACGGTCTTATGGATCTAACGTAGCAATTATGTGCAAATTATTCATTCATTTATTTCACTTAATTCTACAGTTCTTAATCTTCGTAATTGTGTGTAGCTCTTTATGGCGTCGCTTTCTTAGTGATAGCTTCTAACTCGATTGCAGCTGGTCTGTCATCGACTTAACTATCGATTGGTGGAACTTGTTCGCGATGTATCGTGACTGCCACATCTACTCCCCCTCCGATGCTGCTGCTGGTCAACGAATTTAAGTACCTTGCTGGTAGATTGACTTCTCGGCCACTGCGTGTTGTTTGTTTCTCCGGAGGTCCTTGCTGGTTACTAATTGGTTGATCAGCAGCAGGAGAAGATGCTGGAGCTTCTGTAAACGCAGCTTTAATGCGATCGATGGTAACTGTTGTGCGCTTGCCGTTGATGTCAATGATGAAATTCTTATCGTTTCGCTCGAGAACTTGAAATGGGCCGTCGTATGGCGCCTTAAGTGGAGCTTTGACTGTGTCATCCCTTAAGAAAACGTGCGAGCAGGTTTTGAGATCTTTTTGAACAAATACCTTATCTGGCGTATGATGAGAAGTGTTGATGGGTTTTAGCTGTGCCATTGTCGTTCTTAAATGCCCAATAAATTCGCTTTCGATATATTCCTCCGATGGCTTGTCGAAAAATTCTCCAGGCAGCCGTAGAGCGGTTCCGTAAACAAGCTCAGCCGGAGTAGCGTTGAGATCTTCTTTTATTGTAGCTCGTAAACCAAGGAGTACAATAGGAATGCTATCTGCCCAATTGGAGTTAGTGTGACATTTGATTGCGCTCTTTAAGGTCCTGTGCATTCTCTCCACTAAGCCATTTGCTTGAGGGTGATAGGCCGTTGTCCGCAGGTGCTTAGATCCGGTTAATTTTGTGAGTTCCTTGAAAAGCTTTGACTCAAATTGTCGCCCTTGGTCGGTGGTGATGAAGCGTGGCATGCCGAATTGTGCGATCCAGCCACTGAGCAGCGCCTTTGCAATCGTCTCTGCTGTTATATCAGCTATTGGTATTGCAGTCGGCCGTCGAGTAAATCGATCTATACAAGTAAGGCAATACCTAAAATTGTCAGATATTGGCAAGGGTCCGATTATGTCGACGTTTATATGCTCGAATCGTTTGTCAGGAAGGTTGAATTTCTGCAAAGCGGCCTTATTGTGCCGTCCGATTTTAGCTCGCTGACAGTTGTTGCAGTTGCTAACCCAGCGCGCGATGTCCCTTTTCATGTCCTTCCACACGAAACGTTCGGTGATAAGCCTTACGGTAGCCCGCTTGCCTGGATGCGATAATTTGTGCAGTGAGTTAAAAATTTGCTTACGAAAATCCTGTGTAATATATGGACGGATTCGATTTTGAGCTGTATCACAGTACAGTGCTGCCTTGGAGCCAGTTAGTTGAATTTGTTTGAGTTGCAAAGCAGAGCCATGGAGCTGCTGTTTCAATTCCTCATCCATTTGTTGACTCTCAGCCAGTTTTTCGAAGTCGATTTGATCGTCATTGAAAATAGCTTCCACCCTGGAGAGTACATCAGCAACGATATTATCTTTACCAGGAATGTGCTGAATATCTGTAGTGTATTCGCTGATGAAGCTAAGCTGGCGTGTTTGCTTAGGCGTAGTCTTTTCTGGATTCTGCTGAAATGCAAAAGTGAGGGGCTTGTGATCGGTTAGTATCGTACAGCTGCGGCCTTCAATCATGTGAGCGAAGTATTTTACTGCCAGGTAGATTGCTAGTAGCTCCCGATCATATGTGCTTTGTCTCTTTTGTGAATCCGAAATCCTCTTCGAGTAAAATCCCAGAGGCTTGAGACAGCCATTTGTGTATTCGTTTAATGCTGCACCTACACAAAAGTTGCTGGCGTCTACGTGCAGGACTAGCTTTGCATTGGTAGATGGATGCGCTAATGCTGTGACTTGAGCCAAATCGTGCTTACACTGCTCAAACATTTGTAAAGCCTCTTCGTTCCATATAATGGGTGTTTTGTCTTTCTTCCGATTGCCTTTTATGAGTCTTTGTAGCACCCCTTGTTTGTATGCAGCGTTTGGTAAGCAACGCCTATATACGTTAAGCATTGCAAGAAAACTTTTGAGTTCATGTGCCAACTTTGGCTTCTGGAAGTCTGTAATTGCTGCAATTCGATCCTTCATTGGAATAATACCCTCTTTTGAGATTCGGTATCCAAGGAAATTTACTTGCTGTTGACCGAAAATGCATTTTGATGCATTTATGCGCAGTCCGTTTTGTCGCAATCGATTGAAGACGTTCCTCACGTGTTGGAAGTGCTCTTCAGCGTTTTGAGATGCTATACAGATGTCGTCTATGTAAACTATTACATAATCCATATCGCGAAATATTTGATCCATGAATCGTTGGAAAGTTTGGCTCGCGTTGCATAGCCCAAAAGTCATTACATTGAATTCGTAAAGCCCGAATGGCGTAATGATGGCCGTTTTGTTGCGATGTTCAGGTGCGATTGGGATCTGATGATATGCCCTTTCCAGATCAATTGTTGAAAAAATACATTTTTCGTTCAGCTTGTATGAGAAGTCATGAATATGCGGCAGTGGATACCTGTCAGGCCTTGTGACATGATTCAGCCGTCTGTAGTCTCCACAAGGCCGCCATTCATTTTTGGTCTTCTTAGCCACCATGTGCAATGGGCTAGCCCATTGACTGCTGCTGGGGCTACAAATGCCTTGCTTTAGCATGTAGTCAAATTCTCTTTTGGCGATTGCCAACTTTTCTGGATTTAATCGACGTGCTTTGCTGACCACTGGTTGATCCTTTGTGAAGATATAGTGCTGAACAGCTGTCTTGGCGTTCCGAGAATTGTAGTTGCATGGTTTTGCCAGATCGCTGTATTCACGCAGAAGTGCTTCGTAGCGGTCATTGTTTGTGGGCGAAACTATGTGCAGCTTTTCTACTTCCACACTGCAGATGGATCCTCTGGCGAAAAGCTTTGTAGAGCTGTCGATGAGGAGTTTACGGCGTAGATCTACCACTAGATTGTATGCATGAAGGAAATCGGCTCCGATAATTGGTTTGGTGACGTCAGCGATGGTGAATTGCCAGCTCATGATCTTGTTCAAGCCGAAGTTGAGTGAAGCAATTTTGGTGCCAAATGTCTTGATTGGAGTTCCGTTTGCAGCATACAGTTTGTTTGTGGTCTCAGAGCTACGATCTGTGGGTGGTAAAATGGAAAAATCAGCTCCGGTGTCGACTAAAAAACGGACTTTAGTTGTTCTGTCTGTTACGAATAATCTGCGGCTTTCATTAGCTCCCACTTCGTTAACCGCTGCTGTCGAAGTGGGCTTTAGTTTTTTGCAGCGAGTTTTTGAAATTCGCAGGGCTCTACGCATTTTTTCGCTTTGGCGCCAAATCTGGCGTGGTAGTAACAAAATGGCGAAATAGATTTGGAATTGTTGTTTGAACGGTCTTTTGTCGATGTATTGGATTTCATCTGCTTTATTTCCTTGCGCAGCGCGTCAATTTCTGCCAGTAGATCGTTGTTAGCTTCATGTGCCGCCGAAATCGAAGGTTTGCTCTGAGCCTCCATTACTTTGTCCGCTGCCAGAGACACTTTGGTTAAGTCGCCGTCAATAATAGATGCGATAGCGCGAACGTTGTCTGGAAGTTTTTCCAACCACAGTGTCTTGATAACTTTCTCGGAGACATTGTTGTGTGCTAGCTTCCTCGCTCGCTTCAACAATTGTGAAGGCTTCAGATCGCCTAACTGCATTTCATGAATGAGTTTGTTAAGTTTGCGCTCATCAGAATCGGTGTATTCCTTAATCAGGGCGTCTTTGATTGCATCATACTTGTTGATCACTGAAGGATCGCGCATGATGTCATCAATATGTATGAAATGCTGCGGCTCCAATGATGCAATGACATGGTGGTATTTTGTAGCATCCGTTGTTATGCCAGCAATTGCAAATTGCGATTCCAATTGTATAAAGAACAAGTCCGGTTGTTCCTTGCAAAATGCTGGTGGCTTGACACCTACACGGTAAATTTCTGGCGGCTGAGACTGTGCAGAAGTTGATGCGACAGGTTGTCCCATGTTATCTACGACGTCGTTGCGTTGTTCCTGTGGTGTAGACATATTCACAGAGTTTTATTGCGCGCTTTTGAATTTCACAATTGTTTGACTGAGTGTGCAGTGCGCAAATGTGTGCGTGATTGCATCAGCCAATTTTAGCAATTGATTTTCAAAAAAGGTTACGCTTATGTTCTTGCGTCGGGGTCACCAATATGGAATTAAGTAGCAAATTATGTTTATTCATTTATTTCACTTAATTCTACAGTTCTTAATCTTCGTAATTGTGTGTAGCTCTTTATGGCGTCGCTTTCTTAGTGATAGCTTCTAACTCGATTGCAGCTGGTCTGTCATCGACTTAACTATCGATTGGTGGAACTTGTTCGCGATGTATCGTGACTGCCACAGTTCCATTCCCTTCCTGACTGCTTCAGTCCGTATAACGCTTTCTTCAATAACAAAACCTTGTCCGATTGAGTGCCTTCTCCATAGCCCTGGGGTTGCTTCATGTATACTACGTCCTTCAGATCGCTATTCAGGTATGCCGTGCAAACATCCATCTGATGTAAATATAACTCCAACTCCGCTGCTAAGGCCAGAATGAAACGCATGCTCTCCAATCGACAAACCGGCGAGAACGTATCCTTATAGTTTACGCCATATTGCTGCGAACAACCTTTCGCAACCAACCGTGCTTTAAAGCGCTATTTGCCCAAGTGCATCTCGCTTCAGGCTAAATACCCATTTGCAGCCAATTGCCCGATGCTCCTTCGGTAATTCTGCAAGCTGCCAAGTTTGATTCGTAATCAAAGATTCGTATTCCTTCGCCACCGCCTCACGCCAGTACGTTGCCTCTGGACTTTTCATCGCCTCCTCATAGGATGATGGAACAGTTACATTCTCAGTAACCATAGCGCTGAGTAAATTATATTGCTTCTTTGGGCGACCGGGTCTGCCCGTTCTTAGCAATCTTGGTCTCCCTGGACCAATTCGTACAGCCTGCTCTTCCAGTACCAACTCCTCCGATGCGCTTGCGTAGGATTCGTCACTGCTACCTTGCTTGGAAGCAATCATTGTGTCAGACGCATCCGTGTCGTCGTTAGATGTGATCTCATCGTTGTCATCTTTCTCAACACCATTAGGCTCCATATGACACTCGTCAACTGACAATTTGTGCATCACACATTCTGCAACTGCCTGCTCCGAAAGTCCAAGCTCGTCAAACACCACGTCTCGTTTCTCGACTACTTTCCTCAACTCTGGATCATAAAGTCGATAGCCCTTGGCATTTACCGAATATCCGACCATTCGATACTCTTTTCCCTTGGGTTTGAACTTGCTTCTCTGTTGACCTTTGTCAAGCGCCACTGCGAATGAACCAAAAACTTTTAGATGACTGATATTTGGTTTCTTACCAGTCCATGCTTCCATTGGTGTCCTTCCGATCAATGACCTAGTGGGCGAACGGTTACGCAAATACACCGCTGTGTACATTGCCTCTGCCCATAATTCTTGACCTAATCCTGACTGTACCAATAAGCATCTGGCCATTTCCACCAACGTCCGATTGGCGCGTTCAGCCACACCATTTTGTTGTGGAGTAATTCAAATGTCCGTACCGTTTATGCCAAAGCAACGCATCCGCGTTAACAGCTGCATAACATCTGTTATGTTTGCATTCTATCGTGTATAGACCTCCAGCTCTGTTAACTTTCAGAATACATTTTCCGTTTCGCATAATTTTCGCATTTTTTGCGTCAAAATTAACAGTGCATTTGTTTGCGACCGCATAGCTCACACTTAAAAAATTCCCCTTCAGTTTGGGAACATATAAGACATTGAGTAGCTCTACTGTATACGACTCAGTTTGCAACTGCACAGTGCCTATGCCTTCTGCTTGCAAAAATCCGGCATCCGCCAAACCGATCATTTCCGTATGCTTCTCAAACTTTGTGAACATCTGCCTCTCGCAACACATATGACTCGTTGCTCCACTGACCAAAATCCATTTGAACTTTTCAAAGCTGCTGCCATCCAATGCATTTAATAAGCTGAACTGCTGTTTCCCGCCTGTTACCGACACTGCTTTGCCATCATCATTCTGTGAATTCGCCGCCTTGCGACAATTCGCTTTTATGTGCCCTTTTTCGCCGCACCTATAACAGACGACGCTTCGTTGTTTCTTCTTTGTAGCGAGCTTCGCACATTTTTGCGTCGCAGAAAATGCCGTTGAATTTTTTGTATGCCTTTCCGTATTCTCTCTCCTCTCGCCTTCTTCCTTGAGTTTTATGCACAGAATTTCGAACGTCGGCAAACTATCGCGCGTCTCAATGGCGACAACGAAATTCTCATACTCAACTGGCAAACTTGAAAGTAACACGATTGCCTGTAACTCGTCATTCATCGTGATTCCAACTCCAGCTAGTTGATCGACGATCTCACAGAAATTACTCAAGTATCCAGCCATGCTCTGACCCTCAGACATGCGCAATCCTAGCAACTTCTTGTATAATGACACCTTCCTCACAGGTCCAGTCGGCTGATGCACCTCTCGTAGCTTTATCCACGCTGCATTCGCCGATGCACAGTTTTTTATATATCCTAACTGTGATACCTTAACGCTCAACGTGATCATTGCCAATGCCTTTCGATCAAGAGCAGACCAGTCAACGCCTTCACCGGAACATGACTGCTGTAAATCGCCCGACGCAACATTCCAAAGCTCAGCATGCACCAACACGCACTTCATTTGGATACACCATGAGTAATAGTTGTTCTCTTCTGGTACATCTGGTACAACGAACTCATCTTGTTTTCCCGTCGCAATTTACCGTCTTTCTAATTGTCCCAAAAATAATCCGTGACTATTTTTTCATTCACCACATAAACACTTTTAAGTTTATAACACCTCCATCTAGGCTAGGACGAAACCTGGGCCCATAACCTATTGGTTATTGCCGCAGCAGTAGCCCGGACGCGGAGAGTCATAAAATAAAAAGAGAAACGCGCGTACGTCTTCACTGTGTGAATGTTTATTAGAAAGAACTAACATTTAGCAGTATTCTGTTATAAACTTAACATAACATATTCATAGCATTCAATCAGCTGACATGCATGCATTGGTAACATAAACGATGATTTTCGACACATTTCATAATATTCACTTTCCTGTTCAGACAATTTATTCTTTATATTTCTTATATTTGGATCCTTACCCTGGCATATTATTAAGTTTTCTTCAAACGTGTATGTTTCTATTATCATTATACTATTACTTCTACTTAATGCATCCACAAGCTGCATTCTTTTTCCCGATCTATGTTCAAGAGTGTAATCATAATTTTGTAGCTCAAGAGCCCACCTTGCAATTTGTGGATTTAATTATTAGGCCATGGATTTTAGAAAAATTCATGGTCTATTGTGTTTGTCGGAACGGAAATGTGCGTAACAGGCAGAAGGAGGCATCTCCGACCCCATAAACTATATATATTCTGAATCAGTATCAGTAGCCGAGTCGACTGAGCCATGTGTCCGTCTGACCGTCTGTCCGTCTGACCGTCTGACCGTCTGTCCATCAGTCCGTCTGTCCGTCTGTCTGTCTGTATGAACACCTGGATCTCAGAAACTATAAGAGCTAGAGTCATCAAATTTTGCGACAACATACATATATATTGCAGTGTCTCAAAGTTTTTCTAAAATTTGGACACGCCCCTTTCAGCCTCTGTAAATCAGTAATAACTATTTAACAACTACAATATTAGCTCAACAACCAAAGTTGTATATCTTACATGACAAATACCTTGCCACGGGCGTTATGTGAAAATTTCATTTAAATCGGACTATTAATAAGTGAGATATGATACGAATTAAACTCACTTTGAACATATATACTTAAGCAGATCTTGCATTGTATGGTAACAGAATTGGTTCACAATGCCGCTTTGCCGATGGGCTAAAGAGTGAGACAATGGCCGAGTGGTTAGAGTGGCGGACGGCAAATTAAATTGTCTGTAAGAGAGTGCGCGTGTGTTCAACTCCCGGTTGAGGCGGGTGCGAACTATGAATTATTATTTATTAATTATTAAATATTATTATTTATTAATTATTAAATTATTTTATTTTGTTTATTTATTTTATTCTAATAAACTAAAAGAAAAGTTGCAGTCAAGCGGGCTGTAATATAGCAGCTACAAACAAATTAAATTATTTAATTAAATTTCAATAAAATATAGTTTTTCCTCATTTTGTTTTCATACTATATTATGCAATAAAATTATAATAGTTACAAATAATATTAATTATTTATAAATAAAGTTTACTATTATTATTATATTTAGCACGCATCAAAAAGACGCGAGTCAAAATTAAACAATGCGTTCTTCAATGTCGTCACTCTTTCCGTATTTTGCCTGTTATGACTTTGCAAGTTCAATATGATTCTTATTGGATATTGTTATTTTGTTTTGCTCTCAATATTTTGCAATTAGAATGCTCAAACATAACAGCGATCATAAGACTGTGGCGACGCAGCCTCATCGATATGAGCCCAATCTGGCAGCCCGGCACCATCATAAGCAGACGATAGTTCCACCGTTTCACTACAAGCCCTTTAAAAGTTGTGAATGTGCGAGTGGGACGCCCATACATACATGTCTGCATATCCACATGTATGTATTGGCATCCCACTTCAACACACATTATTGCACACAGGTATGTACATACATACATACATATGTACAATACAATTAGATTTGGAGTTGCTGTTGTGTACCAACGAAAGAAAACTAAGTTCTAATTACATATAGTGCGTACCAAAAACTTAAAAAAAGCGGCGCTACCGCCGCCGCCCCTTTTCCATGTTATTGAGCTTTAAAATATTTTAATGAAAAATAATGAAAAACAAAAACTTTCACATGCCGATCGCGGTAGCAATCGAACTCCGAAACACGATCAACATTGTTGGCCTTACAGTCCGAGACATAGGTAATCCACTCAGCCACTGAATAACTCTGGCTAGTGCCAAAAAATCAACAAGAAGCACATGAAATAAATTTTGGTATGCGCTAGAAATGCATACATATACCTATTGCCCTCTCGCTCAGTCTAATGGTTGCGACACTTCGCTTCTGCTTTGTGTATGCGTTCTTTTTCTTCTGTTCGTTAATTCAAATTGCGCGTATCATCGAAAACTGTATATAATTGATCTCCGCCAAATTTTTAATATTAATCCAAATAAAGCGCAATTTTCATTGCGAGTTTTAATAAATATCCGAATATAATTAAGTTATCTATGTCTGCAGATTGCATAAATTAATTAATTTGGGGAGCATTTAAGTTGCGGAGAACATCTCAAGTGGACTCACCAAAATTTAACTTTTAAGAACTAAATCCATTACATGTGCTGTAACTTCCCTTGGTGTTCCCTAGGTACTGATTATTTTTTGATAATCGGTGGAAAATTCGAGCGGCGATTCTATTCTGTTATTTACAAACTCGTTTACGGTATACTAAGATAATCCATGGCCTTATACAGTCAGCACCTGACTGTAGCGTTTGTATTTTTTCAATTAGAATGCTCAAACATAACAGCGATCATAAGACTGTGGCGACGCAGCCTCATCGATATGAGCCCAATCTGGCAGCCCGGCACCATCATAAGAAGACGATAGTTCCACCGTTTCACTACAAGCCCTTTAAAAGTTGTGAATGTGCGAGTGGGACGCCCATACATACATGTCTGCATATCCACATGTATGTATTGGCATCCCACTTCAACACACATTATTGCACACAGGTATGTACATACATACATATGTACAATACAATTAGATTTGGAGTTGTTGTTGTGTACCAACGAAAGAAAACTAAGTTCTAATTACATATATTGCGTACCAAAACTTAAAAAAGCGGCGCTACCGCCGCCGCCCCCTTTTCCATGTTATTGAGCTTTTAAAATATTTTAATGAAAAATAATGAAAAACAAAAACTTTCACATGCCGATCGCGGTAGCAATCGAACTCCGAAACACGATCAACATTGTTGGCCTTACAGTCCGAGACATAGGTAATCCACTCAGCCACTGAATAACTCTGGCTAGTGCCAAAAAATCAACAAGAAGCACATGAAATAAATTTTGGTATGCGCTAGAAATGCATACATATACCTATTGCCCTCTCGCTCAGTCTAATGGTTGCGACACTTCGCTTCTGCTTTGTGTATGCGTTCTTTTTCTTCTGTTCGTTAATTCAAATTGCGCGTATCATCGAAAACTGTATATAATTGATCTCCGCCAAATTTTTAATATTAATCCAAATAAAGCGCAATTTTCATTGCGAGTTTTAATAAATATCCGAATATAATTAAGTTATCTATGTCTGCAGATTGCATAAATTAATTAATTTGGGGAGCATTTAAGTTGCGGAGAACATCTCAAGTGGACTCACCAAAATTTAACATTTTAAGAACAACTAAATCCATTACATGTGCTGTAACTTCCCCTTGGTGTTCCCTAGGTACTGATTATTTTTGATAATCGGTGGAAAATTCGAGCGGCGATTCTATTCTGTTATTTACAAACTCGTTTACGGTATACTAAGATAATCCATGGCCTTATACAGTCAGCACCTGACTGTAGCGTTTGTATTTTTTTCAATTAGAATGCTCAAACATAACAGCGATCATAAGACTGTGGCGACGCAGCCTCATCGATATGAGCCCAATCTGGCAGCCCGGCACCATCATAAGCAGACGATAGTTCCACCGTTTCACTACAAGCCCTTTAAAAGTTGTGAATGTGCGAGTGGGACGCCCATACATACATGTCTGCATATCCACATGTATGTATTGGCATCCCACTTCAACACACATTATTGCACGCAGGTATGTACATACATACATATGTACAATACAATTAGATTTGGAGTTGCTGTTGTGTACCAACGAAAGAAAACTAAGTTCTAATTACATATATTGCGTACCAAAAACTTAAAAAAAAGCGGCGCTACCGCCGCCGCCCCTTTTCCATGATGTTGAGCTTTTAAAATATTTTAATGAAAAATAATGAAAAACAAAAACTTTCACATGCCGATCGCGGTAGCAATCGAACTCCGAAACACGATCAACATTGTTGGCCTTACAGTCCGAGACATAGGTAATCCACTCAGCCACTGAATAACTCTGGCTAGTGCCAAAAATCAACAAGAAGCACATGAAATAAATTTTGGTATGCGCTAGAAATGCATACATATACCTATTGCCCTCTCGCTCAGTCTAATGGTTGCGACACTTCGCTTCTGCTTTGTCTATGCGTTCTTTTTCTTCTGTTCGTTAATTCAAATTGCGCGTATCATCGAAAACTGTATATAATTGATCTCCGCCAAATTTTTAATATTAATCCAAATAAAGCGCAATTTTCATTGCGAGTTTTAATAAATATCCGAATATAATTAAGTTATCTATGTCTGCAGATTGCATAAATTAATTAATTTGGGGAGCATTTAAGTTGCGGAGAACATCTCAAGTGGACTCACCAAAATTTAACTTTTTAAGAACAACTAAATCCATTACATGTGCTGTAACTTCCCCTTGGTGTTCCCTAGGTACTGATTATTTTTGATAATCGGTGGAAAATTCGAGCGGCGATTCTATTCTGTTATTTACAAACTCGTTTACGGTATACTAAGATAATCCATGGCCTTATACAGTCAGCACCTGACTGTAGCGTTTGTATTTTTTTCAATTAGAATGCTCAAACATAACAGCGATCATAAGACTGTGGCGACGCAGCCTCATCGATATGAGCCCAATCTGGCAGCCCGGCACCATCATAAGAAGACGATAGTTCCACCGTTTCACTACAAGCCCTTTAAAAGTTGTGAATGTGCGAGTGGGACGCCCATACATACATGTCTGCATATCCACATGTATGTATTGGCATCCCACTTCAACACACATTATTGCACACAGGTATGTACATACATACATATGTACAATACAATTAGATTTGGAGTTGTTGTTGTGTACCAACGAAAGAAAACTAAGTTCTAATTACATATATTGCGTACCAAAAACTTAAAAAAAGCGGCGCTACCGCCGCCGCCCCTTTTCCATGTTATTGAGCTTTTAAAATATTTTAATGAAAAATAATGAAAAACAAAAACTTTCACATGCCGATCGCGGTAGCAATCGAACTCCGAAACACGATCAACATTGTTGGCCTTACAGTCCGAGACATAGGTAATCCACTCAGCCACTGAATAACTCTGGCTAGTGCCAAAAAATCAACAAGAAGCACATGAAATAAATTTTGGTATGCGCTAGAAATGCATACATATACCTATTGCCCTCTCGCTCAGTCTAATGGTTGCGACACTTCGCTTCTGCTTTGTGTATGCGTTCTTTTTCTTCTGTTCGTTAATTCAAATTGCGCGTATCATCGAAAACTGTATATAATTGATCTCCGCCAAATTTTTAATATTAATCCAAATAAAGCGCAATTTTCATTGCGAGTTTTAATAAATATCCGAATATAATTAAGTTATCTATGTCTGCAGATTGCATAAATTAATTAATTTGGGGAGCATTTAAGTTGCGGAGAACATCTCAAGTGGACTCACCAAAATTTAACATTTTAAGAACAACTAAATCCATTACATGTGCTGTAACTTCCCCTTGGTGTTCCCTAGGTACTGATTATTTTTGATAATCGGTGGAAAATTCGAGCGGCGATTCTATTCTGTTATTTACAAACTCGTTTACGGTATACTAAGATAATCCATGGCCTTATACAGTCAGCACCTGACTGTAGCGTTTGTATTTTTTCAATTAGAATGCTCAAACATAACAGCGATCATAAGACTGTGGCGACGCAGCCTCATCGATATGAGCCCAATCTGGCAGCCCGGCACCATCATAAGCAGACGATAGTTCCACCATTTTACTACAAGCCCTTTAAAAGTTGTGAATGTACGAGTGGGACGCCCATACATACATGTCTGCATATCCACATGTATGTATTGGCATCCCACTTCAACACACATTATTGCACGCAGGTATGTACATACATACATATGTACAATACAATTAGATTTGGAGTTGCTGTTGTGTACCAACGAAAGAAAACTAAGTTCTAATTACATATATTGCGTACCAAAAACTTCAAAAAACCGGCGCTACCGCCGCCGCCCCTTTTCAATGTTATTGAGCTTTTAAAATATTTTAATGAAAAATAATGAAAAACAAAAACTTTCACATGCCGATCGCGGTAGCAATCGAACTCCGAAACACGATCAACATTGTTGGCCTTACAGTCCGAGACATAGGTAATCCACTCAGCCACTGAATAACTCTGGCTAGTGCCAAAAAATCAACAAGAAGCACATGAAATAAATTTTGGTATGCGCTAGAAATGCATACATATACCTATTGCCCTCTCGCTCAGTCTAATGGTTGCGACACTTCGCTTCTGCTTTGTCTATGCGTTCTTTTTCTTCTGTTCGTTAATTCAAATTGCGCGTATCATCGAAAACTGTATATAATTGATCTCCGCCAAATTTTTAATATTAATCCAAATAAAGCGCAATTTTCATTGCGAGTTTTAATAAATATCCGAATATAATTAAGTTATCTATGTCTGCAGATTGCATAAATTAATTAATTTGGGGAGCATTTAAGTTGCGGAGAACATCTCAAGTGGACTCACCAAAATTTAACTTTTTAAGAACAACTAAATCCATTACATGTGCTGTAGCTTCCCCTTGGTGTTCCCTAGGTACTGATTATTTTTGATAATCGGTGGAAAATTCGAGCGGCGATTCTATTCTGTTATTTACAAACTTTTTTACGGTATACTAAGATAATCCATGGCCTTATACAGTCAGCACCTGACTGTAGCGTTTGTATTTTTCTGACTGCGTCTGCCCAATCTACGATGAATTTCAGCAGATGAAACTTTGACCCCGAATTCTTCAACTAGCGACCTTTTCAAAATATTCCAATCGCGAATATCACGCTTGCTGCGTATGAATGATTTCGCTGCCCCACTAAGTAACTGCTTTGCAACTGACTCCATTCGACAGTAATTGCACACTCCTGAAGCTCCTCTATCCACTGCATAACATCAAGGTTATTTGAACCTGAAAACTGTGACACATTACCTTCCACGTCCTTTAGTGTAAACCACGATCTATTTTGACCATTCTGGGCTGTTTCGCCTGCTCCTTCAGTGTTAATCATAAATTTCAGGTTCCGCGTTGCTTACACCGCTTAACCAATGTCCTGCAACTGTGCGTTATTATTGATGACTCGTCTATGAAACTGTCCCCCGCTCCAAACTTTATCAGTGTCCCACAGCGCCGCGTTGCAAGTCCTGCCTTGCTGCCTGCTCACCAAAGTTGCCGTCCCGACTTCACAGATTAATCCCGTCGTAATCGACTTGGTGTTCTCGTCTTTTGCCAAATCTCGCTGTTTGATTTTCGTAACAGCTTTACCACATACATTAGCCAATTTTACAACAAATTTTACTAACGTTGTTGAATTTTTGTCACACTAGTTTGTTTCTCTAGAATTGTGCCTCTTTCGGCGTCTCAATTCATTTTGTCTTCAATTTCACAATGCTTGTGGTTTTCTGTTAAGCTCAACAAACGCACATTATTTTTACCCACAAGAAGCAGTATACAAAATATTGGAGCCATACGTCCCAGTTGGTTTTATCTACCGATATATAAGATCGTATGTACTCGTTTAAAGTTCTATGACTTCTTTCGACTGTTCCAACTGTCTGGTGATGATGTGCAGTTAATGTTGTATTTTTAATTTTTAAATATTTGCACAAATCTGTTATTATTGAGTTCTTGTATTCTGTTCCCATGTCCGTAATGAACGTCTTCATTGGACCGTACTTCAGAATAAAGTATTCAAATATTGCTTTTGCAACAGTTTTCGCATTTTTGTTTGGAATTGGGATGGCTACTAAGTATTTAGTTAGGTCGCAGATAAGAGTAACTGCATATTCGTTGCCATTCTCTGATTTAGGTAGTGGACCAATGGTTTCGACTATCACTCTATCAAAAGCATTTTCTGGTGTGTCAGTAATGGTCATTGAAGTCTTAGTATGCTTTGTTATTTTAGCTTTTTGACATTTAGGACATTTTCTTATGTACTCTTTTATGTATTTTGACATATTTTTCCAATAATAATATCTTTTGACCTTGGCCAAGGTTTTTGTAATGCCAGTATGACCTCCTTGTATTGGATTATCATGTAGTGTAGACAATATAGCTTCCATTTCTTTTTCATTATTTATTATGGTCACCGGGTTGAGTAGCGCTACTCTCAATGATTTCAATATTTTATTGCCCATATACTTGAAATTATCTATTGAAACATGTTCAAAAGTATTTTCCCACGGTGCCAATTTGAGTTGACTAATTTCATAAATACCGGCTTGCTTTTCAAGGCTTTGGAAAAATTGATCTAAATCAAGAACAAGAGTAACATCATATCTTGCAATGATTTTTTTTTCATGTTTAAATAAACATATCATGTTTTTCAGTTGCAAGGTCACTACATTACGTACTTCGTCATTTGTGATGACTACATATACGTTGGGCTTTGGAGCTGTTTCTATTGGTTGCCTAGGCAATTCCAATTTTTCATTTCCTGCGCAGGATTTTTGTCTACTTTGATATCTTGTAGTGACTTTAAGTATACTTCCGGTTAAGTTTTTCAGTTCATTGATGGTTATTCGTGATAACGCATCAGCTACATAATTTTGTTTACCCTTCAGGTACTCCACAGTAAAATTATATTCTTCTAATTCAAGTCTCATGCGCGTTAGTTTTGAGCTAGGGTTAGTCATTGAAAATAAATAGGTGAGTGGTCTGTTTTGACTATGAAATGCTCACCGTAAATATAAGGTCTAAAATGGGTTATTGCCCAATGTATTGCTGCTAACTCCTGCTCAGTAGTACTTTTATTACTCTCACCCTTGGAGCTCGTGGCCATTGTCGTTTTGAGATAAAACTGCGCCACACGCTTGCTTACTTGCATCAGTAGTTATGCAAAATTCCTTGCTAAAGTCTGGGTATTGTAAGAGAGTTGGTTCCATCAAGCAATTTTTTAAATGCAAAAATGCGTTTTGACATTCATCTGTCCATTCGAAAGGAACGTTCTTTTTACATAATCTAGTTATGTGCCGCGAATAGTCGGCGTAGTTTTTGATGAATTTTCTATAATAATTGCAAAATGCAATGAAACGTCTAGCACTATCCGCGTCATGTGGGACGGGGTAATTTTTGATGACGTCATATTTCTTGTCATCTGGCAAGATTCCTTTGTCCGTGCATTTATGTCCCAAAAATGTGACTTCATGCTTAAAAAATGAACATTTTTCTGGATGTAATTTTAAGTTGTTCTTCCTGCATTTATTAAAAATATCTGTTAAATTTTTAATCATATGTTTTTCTGAACAACCTATGACTATTAAATCGTCCATGTAAAGGAATGTTCAATTTGATGGAAACCTGACATTAAATCGAGACATGAAAAATATTTAGCTCTACCCAATTGATCCAAAATATCGTCAATTCTAGGTAGTGGGAATTTATCAGATAATAATTTTTTATTAATTTGGCGATAGTCAATCACTAACCGCCATTTCATTTTTTCTGCACTTGGAATTGATTTTTTCGGAACTAATAAAATAGTGCTGTTATATTCCGAAACAGATGGTTCAACTATTTTGTCATCGATTAGTTTTTGTACTTGAGTCTGAATTTCGTCAGTTTGACTATGAGGGTTTCTATAATTTTTACTGTAGATGGGTTGGTCATCCTTCAATCTTAGCTTTTGTTTATAAAAGTTGTTAGCCGATATTGGCTCTGTGTCTAAGCCAAATATGTCTGTATAATCGTTGCATAATTTTGTAAGTTGTGTTTTGAATTGTGGTGGAAAGTGTTTAGATAATTTAGACATGATAGTCTTGTCTCTATTTTCTGTGGTGTTTTGAACTAAGTCGTAGTTCGAAAGTGGTTCATATTTTAACTGACTAATATCGATCAATTGATCGTATGTTGTTGTATTTAGTAAACGTACATAGATATTTTGCGCAGTCGAAATAGAATTTGCTGCATAGATACCTGTTTGTATCTCTTGATTCGGGATTAATATATTATTTTCATTATTTGTACAGATATTTATTAGTCGTATGACTTGTAGAGCGTGCTGGTAATAATACTGTGTTATTACCAGGGTTATATGAAATTGGTACATTAATTGGGAAATCTAAATTGTTTGGTCTGATTATCAGCCAATCTTCTGTAGGTTTAAAATCTAGTTGGCAATTAAATTTTTTTATGAAGTCAATTCCTAGTATTCCATCACAAGGTACTGGGAATTGGTTGTCTAAAATGTGAAAGTTGTGTGGGATTATATATTTGTTAGTCTGAATATCTATTGATGCTAGTCCTTTCGATTTTATTACTTTCTGGCTAATACCTTGGATAGTAATTTGATTGTCTGCTCGAATTGTATCGAAATTATCTGAATCTTCTTTTAGAATTGATATATCTGCTCCTGTGTCAATTAAAAATGTTAACTGTCTTCCTGTTGCAACGTGAGTAAATGAAACAAATATGCTTAAGCTTTGATTGATGGCATGAATCTTTATTTTATTTAGTGATTTGTACCTGAAGGTTGTTGGGAGTTTCCCGAATTATTTTGGGAGTTGCCTGGATTATTTTGGGCTACTCTTACGTTTTGATTGTTATTGTTGTAGTTGTTGTTATTGTTGCCATTGTTATTTCTATTTTGGCCATTATTGCGGTTGCCTCTATATGATTGTCCGCGGTTTCTATTATTATTATTATTACCATTATTGCGGTTATTATTATTATAGTTATTTCTATTGTAACTATTGTTATAGCCGTTTCCTCGGCCATTACCTCTATCACCGTTATTATTTCCTCGGTTAAAGTTATTGTTGTTGTTACGATAGAACATAACTTTATTGACGTCTCCAGTAACTCTTGTACTGGTTCTAATATAAGCACTTATGGCTGCATCCATTGTAGTACAAGTTCCCGCTTCTTAGACGGTTTTTACACTTTCGTGTTCGGCACGTTTTATCATTGTGTCTATGGCCTCTCTTGTACTCAATGTGTTGGCGTGTTCCGCCGGTATTCCTTCGTCAATAAAAGATGCTTGTAGGAGTTTCCTTAAATTATCGACTTCAGTTGTGAACTGTGTTACGGTTTTTCCTCTTTGTAAAACCGTCGATAATTTTGCTCTTACATTCTGTGACGTTTCACCGACAATCACAGTTTTTAGTTTGTTTATTATTCCCTGAATTGTACTTTCATCTTGTACTAAATATAGGGTTGTCCCTATTATTTTTGATTTTATTACTTCTACAGCAATGTGTTCATAAGGTCCCTTTGCAAGGTCAACCAATTTAACTGCTGTTATGAAACTTTGTAGATGTATTTTCTGTCCATCAAATTCTGGTATGGAACTAGAAACATCTTTTATATACGCCCTTATGGCGGCTGAATCTTCAGTCATCGTGGCTGTGTTTACTTGTTTGTTTTCTTGTAGTTTAATTATCGTTAGATCCAGAATATCTTCTTATTTTATATCTGTGTCTGAGTCACTCAATGACTCGGTTTTTGTTCCCTGGGCTTCTACTTCTATAGACAGGGGGTATTTAGTATTGATGGGATTGATATATTTAAATTATATTTCCCATTTATTTGTACTAATTTCCCTCTTAAGTTTACCAATAGTTTTGCTACTGTATTCCATTTGTTTTTAGGCCATGGATTTTAAAAAAATTCATGGTCTATTGTGTTTGTCGGAACGGAAATGTGCGTAACAGGCAGACGGAGGCATCTTCGACCCCATAAACTATATATATTCTGAATCAGTATCAGTAGCCGAGTCGATTGAGCCATGTCTGTCTGACCGTCTGTCCGTCTGTCTGTCTGTATGAACACCTGGATCTCAGAAACTATAAGAGCTAGAGTCATCAAATTTTGCGACAACATACATATATATTGCAGTGTCTCAAAGTTTTTGTAAAATTTGGACACGCCCCTTTCCGCCTCTGTAAATCAGTAATAACTATTTAACAACTACAATATTAGCTCAACAACCAAAGTTGTATATCTTACATGACAAATATCTTGCCACGGGCGTTATATGAAAATTTCATTTAAATCGGACTATTAATAAGTGAGATATGATACTAATTAAACTCACTTCGAACATATATACTTAAGCAGATCTAATTTACACAAGCATACCGAGGTTCGAATCTAGCGTCAGACACACAGCATTTTAAACTTTTTATTTGCATTGTATGGTAACAGAATTGGTTCACAATGCAGCTTTGCCGATGGGCTAAGAAGTGACACAATGGCCGAGTGGTTAGAGTGGCGGACGGCAAATTAAATTGACGACTGTGGGTTAGTAGTGGTGTGTTCAACTCCCGTGCTGTGGTCGTCTAGAACAGTAGTCCGGGCTCAATACCCCGTCATGTATGTAGTTTGTGAAAATTTGTTTTAAATCTATTAAAACTATGAATTGTATATTTGTTGTATTGAAAGCGTACATTTCCTACAAGAAAAATAATTAATTTGTATTATTTCACTTACTTAAATAACTTATTAATGTCTCATTACTAAAAATTATCAACATTTTTGTTTCAATGTTTAATAATTAAATACATTTTATTTGTATGTTATCTGCATCGGCCATTAGTTGACCATTGTTATTATTTTGGTTTGTTTTAATTCACAGTATGAACAATATTTTATATGTCGATGATTGATAGTGAGACACCATTATTCATTTTAATAACTTATACCAATCTACTAAAAAAATAAAAAAAAAAAATACATTTAACTTTAACTAAATAGTTTTTATTCTAATAACTTTAACTTACTTTTATTAAATTACAAAAAATCAATTATAAAATATGAATTTTAATTTTAAAAATTTTTAGGCGACTGACGTTAGCCTAACGGCATATTACGGCATATTTCTACCCTTGCAGATTTTTATACCCTTTGATTGTTATAATAATTGTACATTCAATATAGACTCTCTAACATTAAATGGCATTGGAACTTGATTTTTAAAATAAGATCTTGTCTTAATACAAAAACCTTCATTTCATTTTATTTATACTTTATTGGGTCGGAAATGTCTCCTAAAATTAATATACCCTCTATACTATAAAATAGTCGAACGCTACATGCGGGCTCTTACTGTATGTATAAGTCTATCAATTTTCACTATATGTGTTATATAGAATAAAAGGAAAGGTTTTTAATTAACGCATGTAACGCGAGTTAACCACCGTCTGTAGGAGTTGAACCCAGGAATACTGGTTTAGTAATGCGACACGCAGTTAACGCCGCATTTTTTCAATGCTCGGCTAAAAAATTGCTTTATGATGACAAATAAGTAAAGTATCTAATACTGGGATGGAATGTGTTCTAGTAGATGGTACGGCATACTTTAAAATATTGAGTATCTTCGTTCTCTACTATCCTATTTCTAAAACTTCACAAAAAGACCAAAATAGACTCTATATCACGTGTGTTACACAACTGATGTAGTTGGCTTTATATTACAGCTGATTCACAATATAAATTCTTTAAAGGGTCGGAGATGCCTTCTTCTGCTTTTAACGCCTTTTTTTCAATCAACAGAACAAGTATTTTTTAATATTCATGGCCCAAAAATAAAAATAAATAACTACTATTTACAGGTTTTTTTTAGTTGTTTTAAATCATTAATATGCATTTTTTGTTAAACTTTTACAGAGCGTATACTTGAAAAGAAATCTACATGTATGGAACGAGCAGTTATCGATATTATTAATATGTTTATTAATTTACTTGAATTTGATCCCATCGATTCTAAAGGGCGTCGAGTATTTCAACTGCCTCCTGATAAACTAAATGATTCAAATTGGCGTAATGAAGGTACAATGCCTATTGATAAATGGGATTTTATTGTATTCAGTAAAATTAGCCGAACTATCTATTTGGCGCCAGATGATCAGCTTAAATCCTTGCAATTTCGGAATTATGAAAATATACGATATGAGCATCACCATTTAAGAAATGATTGCATGGATCTCTTTTCTTATTACAATTCAAAAATTATTTTAGCGTTGGTAGCTGGTTCTAAGCGCTCTTTGGATTTTGTGCGCCAGAATATACTCAGGTAAGAATAAAACGTTGTACAACATTTTAAAGTAGAAACGAGAGAAACAATCGAGCACACTGGACAGAAGGATACCGTTCGACCACTGTTGACCGAAAGTGTATGAAACTTCCTTGAACTGTACCTAACTGTATGATACAAGCTTTACCCTTTAATGCATCTATTTTCACCGCTCGACTTCACTATTTATTATGTACATATGTATATAAACATATACAACCATAAAACCACATTCACATTTCTCTGACACTAAAATCATCCACTCATGTCACTGTCTTATGCAATATTAAAAAATACAAACGCTACAGTCAGGTGCTGACTGTATAAGGCCATGGATTATCTTAGTATACCGTAAAAAAAAGTTTTTAAATAACAGAATAGAATCGCCGCTCGAGTTTTCCACCGATTATCAAAAATAATCAGTACCTAGGGAACACCAAGGGGAAGTTACAGCACATGTAATGATGCTAGTTGTTCTTAAAAAGTTAAATTTTCGTGAGTCGAGTTGAGATGTTCTCCGCAACTTAAATGTTCCCCAAATTAATTAATTTCTGCAATCTGCAGACATAGATAACTTAATTATATTCGGATATTTATTAAAACTTGCAATGAAAATTGCGCTTTATTTGGATTAATATTAAAAATTTGGCGGAGATCAATTTTATACAGTGTTCGACGATACGCGCAATTTGAATTAACGAACAGAAGAAAAAGAACGCATAGACAAAGCAGAAGCGAAGTGTCGCAACCATTAGACTGAGCGAGAGGGCAATAGGTATATGTATGCATTTCTAGCGCATACAAAAATTTATTTCATGTGCTTCTTGTTGATTTTTTGGCACTAGCCAGAGTTATTCAGTGGCTGAGTGGATTACCTATGTCTCGGACTGTAAGGCCAACATATATTGCGTACCAAAAACTTAAAAAAACCGGCTACCACCGCCGCCCCTTTTCAATGTTATTGAGCTTTTAAAATATTTTAATGAAAAATAATGAAAAACAAAAACTTTCACATGCCGATCGCGGTAGCAATCGAACCCCGAAATACGGTCAACACAACATTGTTGGCCTTACAGTCCCAGACATAATCCACTCAGCCACTGAATAACTCTGGCTAGTGCCAAAAAATCAACAAGAAGCACATGAAATAAATTTTGGTATGCGCTAGAAATGCATACATATACCTATTGCCCTCTCGCTCAGTCTAATGGTTGCGACACTTCGCTTCTGCTTTGTCTATGCGTTCTTCTTCTTCTGTTCGTTAATTCAAATTGCGCGTATCGTCGAAAACTGTATAAAATTGATCTGCGCCAAATTTTTAGGCCATGGATTTTAAAAAAATTCATGGTCTATTGTGTTTGTCGGAACGGAAATGTGCGTAACAGGCAGACCCCATAAACTATATATATTCTGAATCAGTATCAGTAGCCGAGTCGATTGAGCCATGTCTGTCTGTCCGTCTGAGCGTCTGACCGTCTGTCCGTCTGTCTGTCTGTATGAACACCTGGATCTCAGAAACTGTAAGAGCTAGAGTCATCAAATTTTGCGACAATATACATATATATTGCAGTGTCTCAAAGTTTTTGTAAAATTTGGACACGCCCCTTTCCGCCTCTGTAAATTAGTAATAACTATTTAACAACTACAATATTAGCTCAACAACCAAAGTTGTATATCTTACATGACAAATACCTTGCCACGGGCGTTATGTGAAAATTTCATTTAAATCGGACTATTAATAAGTGAGATACGATACTAATTAAACTCATTTTGAACATATATACTTAAGCAGATCTAATTTACACAAGCATACCGAGGTTTGAATCTAGGGTCAGATACACAGCATTTTAAACTTTTTATTTGCATTGTATGGTAACAGAGTTGGTTCACAATGCAGCTTTGACGATGGGTCAAGGAGTGAGACAATAGCCGAGTGGTTAGAGTGGCGGACAGCAAATTAAATTGACTGTGAGAGAGTGCGCGTGTGTTCAACTCCCGGTTGAGGTCATTAAGTCAAAAATAGTTGGCACAATTTTGAACAATGAAACGACAATTCCAGTAATTATAAACAACAAAAAGTAGTTGTCGGTGAGACATCCATCCAGTAATGTCAAAGCAAAGCTATCAACAGTTCAGCAAATAGGTAAAACTGCAACGCAATTTACCGCTGAAGTTTGATAGACTGAGAAAGCTGTTAGAAGCTTCCTTTATCGATGAGGGTGTACCTATAGAACATGCCACTAGTCTAAGTAGTAAAGACGCAATTGACACCATGATAAATCGTGCTGAGCACGACGAAAGTATCAAAACACAGTACTGGAAGCAGGGACTTGCACCACTTTGGATGCAGCGATAAGCGCATACATAAGAACGAGTGCAAGAGTTACCAGTGACATCAATAAAGTGATGTACTTTAGAGGTAACAGATCTAACAGAGGATACGGCAATGCCAATAGAGGTGGTAACCGAGGTAGAGGCTTCAATAACAATGGTAATAGAGGCAACTATAATAACGGTTACCAAAATAACGGTTACCAGAATAACGGTTATAAAAACCGCTATAATGGAAATAATAACCGCTCTAATGGCAACAATAGAGGCCGAAATAATGGAAATAGACGTAACAACAACCAGAATAATAATAACGGGAATAATGCCAATGTACGAGTAACCCAAGATCAGGGAAACTCGCAACAGCCTTTAGGGGTACCCAGTAGAAGAAGATCATAGGGTATACGCCATCAATTATAATCTCAATATATTTACCACATTCATTCATGTCGAAACAGGTGTAAAACTTGTTTTCCTTCTTGATACAGGTGCAGATATCTCTATTCTCAAAGAGAACTCTGACAAATTTTCTAATATTCAAATAACTAACAAAATAAATATTCAAGGCATAAGCCAACAGAAAATTCAGTCTCGAGGACAGACTTTTATTGAGATAAAGGTAAATACATTATCCCACACGACTTTCATTTAGTAGATAAAAATTTTCCCATACCGTGTGATGGAATAATAGGAATAGATTTCATTAAAAAATATAATTGCCAAATTGATTTCAAACCAGCAGAAGATTGGTTTATAATTAGACTCAACAATTTGAAATTTCCAATTTATGTTCCAATAACATACAGCTCTGGTAATAACACAACTTTATTACCAGCAAGATCCCAAGATGTCCGAAGATTAATAGTATCATTAAAAGATGATAACATTTTAATTCTAAACCAGCAAATTCAAACTGGTATTTATGTTGCAAATACAATTGCAACATCTAATAATACATTTGTCCGAATTTTGAACACAACAGATTCAGATCAATTGGTCAATATGGACACTTTAAAATATGAGCCACTTTCGAACTACAATGTAGTTCAGGCAAATAGCGAAAACAGAAATAAAACTGTCTTATCTCAATTGAAGAAAAATTTCCCAAAATTGTTTAAATTACAATTAGAAACTTTATGCAGCAAATATACAGATATATTTGCATTAGAATCAGAACCAATAACGGATAATAATTTTTATAATTTGAGAGATGTGCCTGGTAGCACAACTGAGATCGTAATGAATACGAACATTTATTTTATTTATCTCGTTACTGAAGGAATGAAAAACAAGTTTAACAAAGCAACCTATATAAATGTGTTGACTTGACAGCTAAAAATAAACTGTTCAATTGTGAGGCAAGGAAATTGAGAAAATTCCAAATTTCTAGAATGTTGTTATACATTCAAAGTAAATAACTGCGGGACTTCATAACATCCAGACTTGGCTTCGAGCTCCAGAAGTTTGTTGCCAAAATCCTTAGTGACTCAATGCCAATGGCAGAGTAGGAGTAACATCATTAGAGGAGCGGATTTGAAGAAGCAGTACTGGCAGGAGACCAAATACGGCTAATTGAGGTCTGGCAAGCAGAAACAGGTGTTTGCAAGGTAATAAATGATTGAATGAGATTGAGCAAAGAGTCCATCTTCTTTCCCAATTCAGCAATTATAGCTGAATTTTGCTGAACAGTTTGTAAAAGAAGGTTCACTGCAGGATGCGATTCAATTGAATTACAGGAACTCATATGCTGCTGCTGTTGCTGCTGCTGTTGCTGCTGCTGCTGCTGCTGCTGCTTCACTGCATGATGCGATTCAGATTGGCCAGGTCCAATTGAGTTAGAGGAACTCATATGCTGCTGCTGTTGCTGCTGCTGATGCTGCTGCTGATGCTGCTGCTGATGCGAGTCAGATTGGCCAGGTCCAACTGAATTATAGGAACTCATATGCTGCTGCTGTTGCTGCTGCTTATGCTGCTGCTGATGCTGCTGCTGATGCTGCTGCTGATGCTGCTGCTGATGCTGCTGCTGATGCTGCTGCCGATGCTGCTGCTGATGCTGCTGCTGATGCTGCTGCTGATGCTGCTGCTGATGCTGCTGCTGATGCTGCTGATGCTGCTGCTGCTGCTGCTTACGGCGAGGCTGCTGTTGCTGCTCTACGCGAAGCTGTTGTTGCACCTTCAAAAGATGCGCAGCTGCAGGCTGATTGGATTTAACCGCACCTACAACTTGACTGTAGGTAGGCTTGGAGGCAATTGATTGCTGCGGGGGCTTCTTCAGTTGCTGCTGCTGATTGGGTTGCTGTTGTGGTGCCAGCGGCAATTGCTTAAGCACGGCACGGTTGCGCACAAGGAAAAGCTTGGCCTTCTCGTCCTTAAAAGCTTGGCAGCCTCTATAGCTGGCAACATGCTCAAGCCCGCAATTGGCACATTTTCCTTTACAGGTTGTTGGTTTAGAGCAATCGGTAGAGGGATGAGCGCCCGCGCACTTCATGCACTTATATGGCCTTCTACAGTAGTTCTTACTGTGTCCAAATAATTGGCAGCGATGACACTGCACTGGGTCAGCTCGCTTGACTTAGCGTTCAATAATAACAGACTGACCGCCCAGGTTGACTATTTTCAAAAGTTGATCATTACCATTGCTGGTACTTGGCTCAAGCTCAACTTCAAACAAATTCATAGGCTTGTTTGCTCTATCTTTCAGCACATTTACATATCTAGGGGGAAAGCCCATATTAGTCAGTTCGTTACGGATCCAGACACATGGCGTTGACCAGTGCAAGTGTCTTATGACAGCACGAAAACCGCGTTCATTGCGAGCTTGGAATGTATGCAAATGATGGCTGTCATCGGCATTAAGGGCATCGCGTAAAGTATTATAGATTGACATATCACTGCACTGTATACGCACTCCACCTGCAGTTGACTTAGTAGAAAAGTTTCCAGCTCCCGACAAACTTCTTAGTTTTTCCAAAAAAGGAACGATTTGCGTGATATTGGATACAAAGAGTAAAGGGGGCTTAATTTTCAAGGCATCCTGGTTTAAATGCTGCTGTTGCACAGAGCTGGTAATACCATCCAAAGGAGCGGCAGTTGGTAATTGCAGTGGTTGTCCAGAAACATTCCCTTTCTTAAGAGCTGATTTGGGGATTTAGGCTTAGAGCCCTTTGATGACGAGCCTTGTCCATTATCACAAGACATTGACGACAAACCACGTGCATTTTCCAAAATTTTAGTCGAGCGAGGTGAAAAGGATAGGCTGGAAACACTAGAACAATTAGATATGTTTGCAAGTGAGGCACAACTAATGTCCGAAATATTGCATATATCCACGTCACTTTCATCTTGAGACATCTCATTATTGGCTGCTGATTTCTTGTTGAGCGCAGCAACAACAATACTTTTAAGCGATTCATCCGAGTCTACAAAAGAGGGAATGGCCGAACGTGTTTTCAATCTACCTTTGCGTTTTTTAGCCATTATCGAAAGTTTTTTACACTATGTTTCGTTATTTTATTTACTTATATATATATATTATTTTTATTATATTTATTATTATTTTTTTTTTTTGTATATATATTTTATTTTTTTTTTTTTGAATATAAAGGAAATTTTTGAAAATTTGAATAATTATTGATTTTAGCAATTGTTCATTAATAATAAATGTGTCTGGTTTATATGTAATTAAAAAAGTTTTTTTTTTTTTTTTTTTTTGGATAACATAAAGAATTAATGAATAAAATAAACAAATATTGTTTTAAAATATATTTTAAAATTATTTCGTTTCTTATGGGTGGCCAACCCTACAAAATATATTAAGAATTGAAAATTTTTAACCTATCTTTATGAACTATCTGTTTCTTATTTTTATTTCCTATAATTGTAATATTATTATTAGCTCCTATATCTGAAACTAAATATGGTCCTAAATAATTATTGTCAAGCTTATGACCTGTCTGGTTCCTAAGTAATACCTTATCTCCTATTTTTAATTCAAAATTACTAACATTTCTATCATATTTAATTTTTCTCTCGGCTTTTGCCTTTCTAACATATTT